>JAADXH010001077.1:0-13870 GCA_023337595.1 Globisporangium camurandrum | reverse complement strand
ATGCGCCGACGGCTCACGCCTGCGAGCTGTGCGACTTGCGCCGTGTCGAGCTTACAGTTCGCGTCAATGCACGCGACGCACGGTACGTCTATAAGTAAATAGTAAATAGGAGAGGATACATGACAGGAGAGAGAGAGAGAGAGAGAGAGCAGTCAGTCAGTTGAGTCAGAAAGGCGTGTGGAGAATACTGTAGGCGACGACACACTCACCGTCGGCAAAAAAGCAGATACTGTTGATTGCCAAGAAGCGCTGGCGGTTCTTGCTGCTGGCTTCATTGTCTGCTTCGGCTAGGAGTTCGTGAATGCGCGTCGATGGGAGGAACTGGATGTTCAAGTCGAGTTGCGACGCTGCGTCAGCGCCATGTGCTGCCGTAAACGCAGCGACGCGTTCGTGCCAGAACAGCGCAACGTCGTCCGCCGTGAGGAGCGCGACATCAGCGTTGCTGGCGGCTGGCGGTGGTACAGAGTCATTCAGGCTGCAGTGCGTCTTTTGCGTTTGCGTTTGCTGCTGCGTCTGCCACGCTGCGTGGTACTGAACGCGCGCACTCACTGCTGCAAGCGCTGCATCTCGACTCAGCGGCGTTGCGAGCACGAGCGCACGCACGTGGGATCGCACGTCGTTGCGCCACGTGAGTGTCGCGTGGTCGCTCGTAACGATCTGGACGAGAACGAACGCGTCCAATGCAGCGTACTCGAGCTGACGAGTCGACAGTGGGCGGTTGTCCCAATTGGATAATTGCATGCTCTGTGGAAAAGAGATAAAGAGAGAGAGAGAGAGAGAGAGAGAGAAAGAGAGAGAGAGAGAGAGCGTCAGTCTGCTGTGGCTGCGAACACATTCACATCCACAACAACAACACGACGCGCACTTTGTCGAGGGGTTTGCCGAGGATCCGACTCGTGGCGCTCGACAAGCTCGTGCCTACGGACATTCCAAACGTTGTGCGCACGACAGCACTGAGCTACGTAGCAGCAGCAACAGCAGCAGCAATAGCAACAAGAGCGTCCATCGTGCGTCAGTAGATTAGTACGACAATCCATCACATGCAATACTCCTGCGTCTACTGTTGGCACACGTACCTCGAGAAATGGCGCGACGGAGAGAAACACGTTGCGTTCTGGGAACGTCTGATGGAGCACTGCGACGAACGAGTGGGTTGATGAGAGAAAAAGAGAGAGAGAAAGAGAGACCGATAGAACGTACCTTTGAGATCCGAGTCAAAGCCAAAACCGACTTTCAAAATCGATCGCGACTGCAACAGAAGCGGCAAGAACGTCTCAAACAGCACGTCGTTGTCCTTTATACCAACGCTGCCAGTCAGTATAGACGAGAGAGAGAGCGAAAGAGAGAGAGCGAGAGAGAGAGAGAGCGAGCGAGCTAGTCAATTACAAACAACAAAACGCACATGCAGCGCCAAGAGATCGATGAGAAACACGCGCGCCGTCGTTGCGATCTGCAAGATACTCGCAACGGCCGTCGGTGTCGAATGCGTCGCAGCTGCGATCTTTGACGTCGTGGGTTTCCACTCGACATCGAGCCCAACGACGCTGTTGAGCGCGTCGTCTCGTGTGGACGCATTATGCAACAAGTGCTCCATTGCAATGTGCAGATGCGCGTCCGTATTGCAAACCAACACGCTGTCGAGTGGAAGCGCAAGCGGGAGGAATCCGTCGAGCGCAGCCGCGTGGACCGAATGCGTGAGGCCGCGATGCGTCCACGTCGTGGATGTCGACGACGCTAACGATTGCGCAAGCAGCGTCTCGAATGCACTGTCGTCCAGCCCGAGCTTCCACGCGACGCTCTGTGCGAGTCGCACTTCGTTCGCAGCGATTAGATGATCGAGCAGGAGCTGCTGCAACACGGCGTCACTCCCCACGAAGGACGTTGCGAGTTGCCATCGGTGCTTCTCCATGAGCTTCACGAGTGCGTCGCGGTTGTACATCAAGTCTATAAACAGGTGATCGTATCAGGAGAGAGAGAGAGAGAATGAGAGAGAGCCAGTTCAAAAGATAGAGAGCGCGTGCGCGTACCAATGTCCGGGTACAGTTGTTGGAGATTGAAATTGTGTACGAGTCGATGCGCCTGGAGAGAAAGAGAGAGATAAATAGAGAGATGAAGAGAGAGAGAGATAGAGAGAGAGAGAGAGAGACTGGCGTGAGTACATGTCGCAGGAGAGACAGTTTACACTTGCAAACGTACGCGTTTGAACTCTTGAAACTCGATCGCAACGTCGACAATGTGTGATGCGAGCGCTGTTGATGTCGTCATCATCACTCTCCAGTCAGTCGACACACACGCTTATTACCCACCACCAACCACCAACCAACTGACGCACAGTTCGTATTGCTGTCGCTGTCATCACTAAACGTGCGCGCCAAGAGCTCTGCTGCTGCCCAGTCCTTTGCGCGCGCAGCTGCTTGCACCAACGCCACGACGTCCCACTCGACAACAGCTGCAAACGTTTGACAAAGCTTGAGCAGCGCGGTGTGATTGTGCGTCGTTGAGAAAAACTGCGCAGCGTGCGTCACGCGCGACGCGTCAAAGTGCGTCATACAAAACACGTCGAGGAGCTCGACGAGGAGCTTCGGGTCCTGTGATGTGGACGAACGCGTCACGCGACGTCGTATAAGCGCATCGAAGAAGATAGAAAGAACGTACGAGTGTTTGTGGATTGTCGAGACCGCGCGAGACGAGTGCGACGAGCGCTACATGCGTGTGGCCAATGTCGCGACAGCGTTGCTGGACGCGGTGTTGCAGTGCAATGTCCAAGTAATGCGTCGTCGTGAGATACTTGAGGGCGTTCACGACAATGAACGCAAGCGGCGTGAGCGGCTGACTCGACGGCTTGTTGGCGTTTTTGCGCTGCTGCTTTGCACGCTTGCTGAGTGCTATTGGCGCTGCCGCTGCTGCTGCTGTAGCAGTGGGTATGGGTGGCTCGTGCAGCGATTTGTTTGCTGCAGCCGGCAGGTCGTTGCACAAGAGCAGCACGACGCACACCATGAAGCTCAACACGCGGCTCACGGCGTCGTCATCGTGATTTTCATTGTCATGTTGTTCGTGCACAGCCTGTTGTTGTGAGTGGTCACCATGAACATAACTATCCGCATCACTACAACGAGCGACAAGAGCGTGTGTCAACGCAGTCTCGAGCTCGAGAAACTTGTTCGTGCTGCCGCCGCCAGCCGATGACTTGGCGCACGGCGCAGCCGCATAGAACGCAGCGTGGACTGTGGTCACCCACTGCTGCGCAGCTGCAGCTTCAATGCCGTCGATGTGGTCACCATTGTCGCCGACTTGTTGTCGAGGCGCTTGCAGTAGCTGCGCAAACGCAGTCGCGAACGCTTCGTCGAGCACATGCGCGAGCCCTTCCGCCATGCTTGTCAAGCACCCGTTCAGCGATATTACTGCATCGATATCCATTGCAAACATCTCACTACAAAACCCAAGTCATTGTTTCACAATTCAACCCAATTCAAAAACAAAAGACATACAATTTGATTTGCATCGTAGACATACGCCATGGAGCTCGCGAACGCGCTCGAGAGCTGCTACCTCGATGCGTTGCGTGCTCGCGACGCCGTATACGCGAGCGACATCGACGCTGAGTATAATGCCGCGCAGCAATGGGCGAGCGCGATGCACGCAGCATTCTACGCACCAGTCGCACGCAGCGGTGGTGGCAAATCCGCTGCGCGAGGTGGCGGCAGTGGCGCAAACAAGTTTGTGGAGCTCGAGACGGCACTCGTTCGAGCACTTACGAGTCTTGCACAGCATCAACAACAGCAACAACACGACAAGTCCACATTGCCAACGCCTGCACACACTACCGACCTCTGGTCGTTTGTCGTGCGTGTCGTACTGCTGCTGGCGACCGAGCCGAGTGCCACTACCGACGCTAAGAATGGTGCGATCAGCAGCAGCAAGAGCGAAGCTGTAGCATCAAGCGAACCGATGCCACAACATCCAGCGCCCACTGCTGACACTACCATTACAGCAACAGCAGCTGCAGCCTCGAACGACAACGATACGCCTCGAACGAAGCGCAAAACCAAGACAAAGAGCGGTGCACAGCCGTTCGTGCCACTTGCATTCGTTGTTTTGAACGCGCTTAAGAAGTTGTCGGATCCTGCGACGACACGAGGCGCTTGTGTTGCCCGTCGCTTTCAAGAACTTGGTGCGCGTGACACTGCGCTCCACGCATTCTGCCAACAGGGACTCGCTGACCCGGATCGTGTCGTACGTTCTCTCTCTCTTCTCTCTCTCTCTCTCTCTCTTACACACACGCGCTCTGCTCTTCGCTACGACAGGACGCAAAGCTCCTTGTCGAAGTCCTCGATGTGTTTCAACTCTTGCACGTTGCGCCATCGCACGTACTCGTCGCTGCTGCTGAGCGCTTCGTTGCTACCAAGAGCTTCGCAGCGACGATCAAGATGTGTAGTCTATTTGATTCCGTGCATTGGCCGTTCGAGCGCTTTGTAGTCGCAATGGCGCAGAGCAAAGATTGGATTTCAGCCGAGCTGCTCGTGCGCGTTGGCGCGTCGTCGTCGTCGTCGTCACAGAGTCCTCATGCAGCACTCGCGACTGTGCTTGTGCAAGAAGCAATTGCGCTTCAGGAGCTCAAGCGCGTACGTCTCTCTCTCTTTCTCTCTCTCTCTCTCTCTCTTTCTCGTATGCTTACAATCGCTGTACCGCCCTATTGCTGGTGCACGCTCTCAGGCCCATCGACTTGTGCATACGTTTAGCCTCCAGCAGTCATTTCCAGACATTGGTGCGTCTCGTGTTGTGTTTGCTACAAAAGCAGCAGCAGCTGTCTCTCTCTCTCTCTCTCTCTCGCTCCCATCCACTTATATACGGCAAACCACAGAGTCACTGTACAGTCGGGAGAACGTCTTGAAGCTCATTACAAAGCGCAAGTGGCAACTCGCACGGACGTTCGTTGGGAGCGACGCCATCCTCCAGCGTCTCCTGTTTGATCACGCCGTGCGGGCGAACGAATCTGCGCTTGCAGCCGACCTCGCGGCGTGTCTCGACATCGTCGACTTTGTCCCGGACGCTCCTGCAGCAGACGACGCCGACGATGACCGAGTAGATAACAGCAATAGCGACGCGTTCTACAAGCTGCCGCAGTCGATAGACGTCGTGTTTTGCGATACCGAAGCGCACGTTCGTGCTGCGCATGCATTCTTCTTTCTACCGCCGCAAGAAGCGCAAGCGCTTCGTCCATCGATGCGAAGCGACAGTGTCGTGGGCTTGGACGTCGAGTGGAAACCCGTTGGCGCGCGGCTCGCAAATACGCAAGCAATTGCGAGTATCTTGCAGATCGCAACGCACGCGCGCGTGTTTGTCGTCGATCTACTGACGCTCCACGTACGGCAACTGCATGTCTAATAGATCGATCGATGGGTAGACGAGTAGCTTGACGCTCTTGTCTGTATGGGACGGACGCTTGCGTAGGACAACGACTATTTGTTTGAGACGTTCCTCACGGAGCTCTTTGCGTCGCGAGCGTTCGTGAAAGTCGGGTTTGGCTTTGATTCCGACATGCGCGGTGCGTTTCGATTGCTTGTGTGTAGGACGGAAGAAGGAGAACGATGAAGAAAAGAGAGAGAGACAGACGCATGCTAACGATGCTGTTGTTGAATGGGTGGAATGGAATCAACGACGACCTGCAGTGTTGCATCAAACGTTCCCTGAACGCAACGTATTTCGATCCATAACGCCGTTTCTCGAGGTGCTGTTCGCTCTTTCTTTCTCTCGCTCTCTCTCTCTCTCTCTTACTCATTCTGTCTTGTACGACGGTAGTTGAGCACAGCAGTTGCTTCAGCACACGGTGCTGCTCCTGGCAAGAGTCTCTCGAGTGCTGCGGCGCTCGTTTTGGGGAAACCACTCGACAAGGTGCGTTTCAACGTCGTGTCATTTGTGGTTGTCAGCTCTCACAGCTCTCCCTTCCTCCTCCTCTCCCTTCTTCCTCCTCTCTCTTGCGGCTGGTTGCCTATCGCGAATCATCAGCGCATGCAACTATCGAACTGGGACACGC
Source organism: Globisporangium camurandrum (assembly GCA_023337595.1). Classification (NCBI taxonomy): domain Eukaryota; phylum Oomycota; class Peronosporomycetes; order Pythiales; family Pythiaceae; genus Globisporangium; species Globisporangium camurandrum. The sequence continues at coordinate 7,836 of JAADXH010001077.1, read as the reverse complement.
GACCGCTGTCGCCTACTCAGCTCCAGTACGCAGCGATCGACGCGTTTTGCGTCACTGCAATCGTCTCCAGGCTGTACGACAGTCTGGATAATGCTGCTAGCCTCTCTACCAATCAACAGCCGCTGAAGACGCCGATCGATGCACTCCCGACGCTCGCGACACGAGTCGACATTGCGACGACCGACACTGTCGAGCAGCTTTTGCACGTGCGACGCGCGTACGTTACCGACTGGAACGCGCAGCGACAAGAGCACGCGAATGCGTTTAGGAGCGCAGCGTCGCCTCCATTGCCGACTTCCACTACGCTCCTGACGCCGCGTGACGTGCAGCGCTTCTGGGACACACGACGCGCAGCGTACGTTGCGTCGAACGTGGACGACGCCCGCGTCGACGTCGACGACTGGGCGATCACGTTCGTATCGGCAGCAGCTGCGCACGAACTGCTTGCGTCCCGCACGACGACAGCAGACGCCGAGTCGTCGTTCACGCACATCAACAGCATCTGCTTCTTTGCGGATGCGGTGCCGTGTGTCGCGTGCATTGACGCACGCTTGCGGCTCGACACCGCGGCGCTTGCACGGTACTGTCGCGTCGGACGGCGGAAGCTCAAGCTCGCAACGCCTGCGGAGTGTGCGACCGTGTTTGGCTTTCTGCCCGGCACGGTGCCGCCATTCGGGCACGGTCGGCAATCTATAGCGGACACTGTCGGTGCTGCTGCTGCAACAATGCCGATCACAGTGTATGTAGACGCTGCGTTGACGCGCACGTCGCACCTGTTGTGTGGCGGCGGATCGTCAAATGCGTTCCTGTGGCTATCGACTAACGCGTTCGTCCACGTCGTCGACGTCGAGTGCGTCGCACACATCGCAGTCGATGCTACTGGTCGTAGCACAAACAACACAACCAGCAAGAGCGTCGACAATAGTAACGATCCAATCGACGCTGCTGCGGTCGTATCCACCACCACTACTGCATCGAACGGCCATGCGCCACCGGCTCTCGCGACTGCTGCGTCGTCACCATCATCATCTTCCAAACTCAAGTTTGTCGCCGATACGATGGCATCGCAGGTCGCGCGGTGGTTGCGTACGATCGGCGTCGATGTCGTGACGTTTGACGCGACGCAGCATGGTGTTTCTTTGGACAGAAGCGCAACTACTCCAAGCCACCGCGCACAGCTGATTGCATTTGCGACAGCCGAGCGGCGGATCATCTTGACGCGCGATACGCAACTCGCGATCCGTCGCGACGCAGGTGCGTGCTTGGTGCTGTCGACCGACACGTGCTACAAGCAGTTTCGAGAAGTCAAGACGCAGTTTGGATTGTACGCGCGCCAGGACGGCAGTGCGTCGCGGTGTGCGCACTGCAACGCGACTGCTTTTGTCGCAGTCGATCGAGCGTTCGTGCGTGAGCGCTTGCGTGCGCGCGTCCTCGCAAAGGTCCTGGCGGATGACAAAGCACCACCACGTGCGTTCTGGATGTGCGTGACGTGCGAGAAGATCTACTGGGACGGCCCCAAGTACGCTGCAATGAGTGTCGTAGGGGACGATACCGAAGTGCTGTACCAACCACAGGCACGCGCGCCACGTGGTCTGCGCAAGTAGCCTGGAGATACTAGTAGCAGTAGCAAGTAGAGTGGAGGCAGCGCATATGGAGAAAGAGAGTGTATGGTGGGATTGAATAGACCGGATGCATCGTCTTGGTGTTGATTCATCTGTCGACCTCCAGTGCATTCCTGCAATCCTCTCTCTCTCTTTTTTCTCTTCAATGCAGGTCGATATCGACTCACTCTCTCACTCCCACGTACTCGCGTGCCGCGCGCGCTCGTCTTGCCACTCTTTGCGGAACGTGTCGTAGCGATACAGACTCTTCTCCTTTCGGGAGATCTTGAGGTCCGATGCGAGCGTATAGCCGGGGTTTGCAAGCGTCACGTTGTGGCTCGTCGAGTGAATCGAGCCACTCGTGCGCAACGTCTTGTTCGCAAATGCTTTCGCGGCCGCAGCCGATCGCGGGCGGGACGATCCTCGCGCCAGTGCCGCAACGTCCTCGTACAGCTGGAGCGTGCACCAGACGACGACCATCGTCACGACGTTGCCGTAGCGCTCGTGGCGCTTGACGTTCACGACGCGCGCTGCGACCGTGCGCTCGCCGATTGCGTCGGCGCCACCCGTAGCACTCGTGACCGAGTACACGGACGATGTCTGGAGTGTCACGGCGCCACTACCGCTACGTCCTGTCGCATAGCCGCCGCCTCCTCCTCCCAGCGCATTACGCGAAGCTAAGGGCGAGTCCTCACCGACGATCTTGCCGCTCTCGCTACGACAGATGCGCTCACTAAACAAGATCGTATCCCCTACAACAACGTCCCCTGGTTCACAGCACTCGACTGTAAAGTGATCTGCAGCATTCGCCGGCCGCAGCACTGCACTTGTCGCACGCTCCTCGTCGCGGCTCAGTGTGCAGAACTGCGTGACGGTCGACTGGTCGCTCACGCCGCCAACGCAATTGAGCGCCAGGACGCGAAGCCGATAGACCGTGTTCGGCACGAGGTCCGTGATCGTCGCGATCGACTCGCTGCCGTCGTAGACTTTCGTCCAGTCGCGTGACGACGGCGTCGCTCGTGCGGTCGCTGTCGGTATGGTGCCCGTGCGTCGCATACTATATCCACTCTCACTACTCGCTAGTGTCTCGACAAACTTGCACTCGACGATAAAGCGATGGGCGCTGCCAGCGCCTGCGTACCAACAGAGCTGTGCGAGCGTCGCGAGCGTGTAGACGATCCCAGCGCTCGTTGGCGCACGGGGTGTCGTCCAGACCTCGAGGCTGTCGCTCAATTGACTCGACGCGTGCGACGACACGACACGGAGGCGGAACGTATACAATCGATTCGGCTCGAGGCCATGGACGACCGCAACGGGGTCCTTCCCACGATACGACACGACGCTCATCTGCGTCGTCGTGTTCGCATGCGACAGTAACCCTGTCGTCGTCCCAGTAATCTCGTTATCGTTCAACGCACGGCCGCAATCGCGCTTGAGGACGTAGTGGACGTCCGTGCGGTTCCACCACCGCGTAAACTCCTGGAACGAGATCCTCCCGTCGTGGTCAGTGTCAAACGCTTCCATGTACGCAGCGAGGCGCTCCGGCGTTGCGGGGACGCCCAACTCTTCCAACAGCGTCTTGAATTCCGGCAGTTCAATGTATCCGCTCTTGTCGACGTCGTATTGATCAAACTTGGCTTGAAAGTCAACGCAGCCGTCATCTAAACTCGTCTCCTGGGCCCACTCTTTCAAGATCCGCGTGATCTCGTCGTCCTGCGACGGACCGCCGCCGCTTGTGCGCTGGCTCTGCTTCGAACGTGCTTGGAGCGCTTCGTGGGAGAGACACGGGCGTGCATTTGCTGCAACCCAGCGGAGCTTGACGCTCGTCGCGGTCAGCGCTGTGTCCACGACGTTCGGTGGTGCCGGTGTCTGCAGGAGCGTATTCACGACAACGGGTTCACTATGGAGACTACACATGTGCTCTTCGTTATACGCCTGGACGCGGAACTGGAACGTACTGCCGCTGGCAAGACCATGGACGACGAACGACGGCGTCGTGCCGCGGTAGATCTCCACGTACTCGCCTGCAGCTTCGTTTACGCACTGCTTGAGGATGTAGCGACACTGTGTGACGCCAGTGGACGCGGCAGCGTTTGTCTTTCTGGACTTGCTGCCGACGCTCCGCGTGCTGCTGCTGCTACGGAGCGACCGTGTCGAGTGGGACGCGCGTAGTGTCGTCGTCGTCGTCCCTTTTGTCGCTTCCTCGTCCTCCTCTTTCTCAAAGAAGCCATGGAAGAACCGCACGAACTCGTCCCACGAGATGCACTCGTTGTCGTCCGTCTCAATTGCGTCAAACACACTCAGTGGCGCGCCACCACTAGACGCACCAGTTGCGACGGTTGTCTTTTGCAAAAACGCCAGTAAACGCGGTTTGCGCCGTTCGATCTCTTCGATAAGCTCATCCCGCGAGACGACGCCATTTGCATCCACGTCTGCGTCGTCAAATACTTTGCGCAGTTCCCGCAGTTGTTTTCGGTAGTAACTCGTTGTCTCCCACTGCAAGTGGATACTATTTGCACTTACGCGCACAGCCAGTGGCGTTGGTGGGACGCTCGGTGCAGTAAAGAAGTACCCAAACGTATACGCGCCAGCGCCAAATCCGTTCAGCGCACGGACGCGGAAGCCGTACTTTGTATTCGGGGTTAAGTTCGAAACGACAAAGTGGTAGCGCGGCTCGCCGTGATTGTCACTAAAGTCCTTTGGGTCGCGACAGACTTCTTTGTAGTCATTCAAACGAAAGCTCGCAGTGCCTTCTGCGCCGATCGTTTCCAATATATAGAACGCCGCGCCGTTGTTCCCACTAACAATCGGTGCGTGCCATCGCAATAGAAGTTGCGTCGTCGGGTCCAGCGCATCGTCGTCATCTCTAAACAGCGTCGGCGCCGCTGGTGGCGACCCTTCAGTCACGAGCTGCTGCAAGACGCGCTGTTCGCGCTGCTCAGCGGACCACAATTCCAATTTTTTCAGAAATGGCGCCGCAGTCTCGTCCGTCCATTGCGAATACGCACACTGCGCTGGCGCTTTCGTCTTGACCTCGCGCATGTCGCACTCGGGGTCACAGTCGAACCGTGCGCTTGCTTCGCGGCGCTTGATGTGTCCTGGCAATTCGGAGCGAAGTCGGCGACTCCCACTCCCAACGACGAGCTGAAATGCGTGAAGCATCCCACACTCGTGGCACACGGTCTCCCACATGCACACGTGCTTGAGCAATTCGTCCGTATCGCCATGGCACTGCGCGTTGCGCGTCTCGCCGACAACGTCGAAAAATTCCTGCATGCTCACGACGTTGTCGTTGTTTGTATCAAAGTATTCGACCACGCGCTGCACTTCCTCCGGCTGCAATACGATCCCGACTGCTACTAACAAACGCGTAAACTCTTTCGTAGTCAGCGTCGCATAGCGCTCGAGGAGCTCTGCGTCGGTCAATTCATCCGGGAGGTCTTCGTCAACGTTGTCGCCACGTGCGAGCAACTGCTTGTGTTTCCGATCCGCAAGATCGACAAACGCTTGTTTGTAGTCGATGCCCTTGCGATGGAGGAGCTTGAGGAACACGTCGCGGATCGCAGACGACGTACAGTGGACGTCGCACGCAATCGGCGCAAAGCTGTCCCACAACACGCGACACCGCGCAGCGGATCTAAACCCGTTCGTCCACTCGATCCACGCAGTCAACAGCGTCCGATCGACGGCTTTCAATGCTTTCCCAACTTCCTCCCATCGCACACTTGCTGGGATCGCATCCTCGGCGTCGTTGTCGGCGTCGTTTGTCTCCCCTGCTTCAGAAATCGCCAACGAAGGCGCTGGGATGTGCGTGAGGAACTTGAGCGCCTTGTCACGCATTGCTTTGTGCACGAGCCACGCGTCGTAGCGCACTTTGCTCGTCGCGTGGCGCTTTTTTACATCGAATCGCTTCTTCTGGAGCGCTGGGTTGTGTGCTTTCTCAAACATGTAGCGGTCTTTACTGAACGGCGCATCGTTGTCGTCCGCATCCTGGCCACCGCCAGCGCCAGCATCAAAGTTTGCCCGCAAGATATGTCCTTTCTTCACGAGCAACTGCTTGGATTTTTCCAAGTCGCCACCGCGGCCTTGGAAGCCTTCACTCATGGCGTGGACGTACTTGAGGCCACTGTCGCGCAGGATCTCGACCGACGACGACGGGACGTGGACGTTCTGCTGTCGCACGACGCCTTTCCCGCTCGAGAAATCAAACCGCGGCGGCTTCCACGTCCCACTGCCCGGCTTTTTTACTTCTGTCGAGTCCGTAGACGGCATGCGAATGCGCAGCCGGTCTTTCCGTTTGACCCACGCATTGTGGGCAACGACGCCACCTTCGGTCTTCTCGCGCAACTCGTCGTCGCGCTTCTCTTGGATCGCATCGCGATCGCTCTCGAGCCACTGGAGGATCCGTCGCGTCCCCAAGCGATTCAGAATTGCAAGCTCCATGGCGTCACTGCGCGGCAGTTTCTTGCGCTTGTCGGACGGCAGAGCGTCGTAGTGCGTCATTTTTGTTTGTAGGTGCTCGACGACTGCATGTTGCGCTTGGAGCCAGTACTTTTTACACAGTCCTAGAAAGAACTTGTTGGAAAAGAGAGAAAAAGAGAGAAAGAAAGAGAGAAAGAGAAAGAGAAAGAGAGAGAGAGAGAGAGAGAGAGAGATGGTTAGCGCTCTATCTAGCAGCAAGTCATAAGAGCAGTGACGAGACGCACGGCGTTCTGGCGTTTCTGGTCCGGCGTGAGCATCCGTCGCGCGGCGATCTTTGCCGTGTCGCCCTTCTGTGGCTTCGCTGCTTGGTGCCACTTGAGCGTCATGTAGAACGTCTTGGTGTCTGTCGCAGCGTCTTCTTCGATCTCCATCATCTGCCGCGTCCCACTCGAGAACGTCGCAGCTTCGCGCTCGGTCAAGCGCGTCCGCGAGAACGTGTGATAGCGCGTCGTCCACTGGACCCAGAGGTCGCCGAGCGACCGGACAGGGCACGTACACGGTCGCTGGACGCGCACGCCGTCGTCGTTCGTCAAGATGCTGCACTGACTCAAGACCGTCTGAGCGACGCGCACGATCGCAGTCGTGATCTTCGGCTTCCCGCTCGCATGCAAACTCTGGCCGTCACCAGCTTGGACAATAAGCTCCGCGAGCGCCAGCATCGACTGCGTTGGCTCGAGCCGATACGGACTCAATGCTGCGACCATCTTGTCGGTCACCGCGCCCGGCGTCGTGTTCACGCATCGCTTGCAGAGCGAACACTTCTTGGCTGGGCACTGACAGCGCGTGCGCTGTTTCGTGACCGAGTGCGACGCGTCGCGACACACGCCTGCGCAGTCACACTTGTCGGTCTTCCCCGTCTTGAGCACACAGTCCGTGGCAGCAAGTGACACGGCGACGTCGAACCACTGCTCGTCGTTCGCAGCGCGCTCCGTGTTGAGCGCTGCGAGCGCTGTGGCAATGCGTTCGTACTTGTCTTTGCGCGCGACCCAGACGTTGAAATCGAGCTGTTTCGTATTCGCTGCGGGCTTGCTGATGGTGGTGTTGTCGTTGTTGTTGTTGTTGTCGCTTGTAGTCTTCGCTTTCGAGTTGGAGCCTGCTGCGCCAGAATCGTTGCTCTGGTTGCGCGACAGCGGTTTGCGCGCGAGAGCATTGTTCCCACTGCTGCCGCCGCTCTTACGTACGTTGGTGCTAGCGCCAATGCCGCGCATGTTGCCATCATCGTCGTTACCGCGATCGTCATCGAATGCGTTGTTCTCATACAGGTCGTCAATGTCGTTGAGCACCGAGGCGGACGAACGCCCAGCATTCACTTTTGCTGCTGCAGACGTCGCTGTCACGCCTGTAGCGGCCGAGCGTGCACGACGATCGGCTCCAAGCGCCATGCCGCTCGTGTTGTGTCGATGCAGAGATCACACGCCTCGCTCGTACTCGAACAAGCGCATCGCTTAGCTTGTCATAATTGGCCATCGAAAACGGTTACAAGAACTAAATACTGTCCTTCGTCGAATGCAGCGTAGTACAGTATGTAGCTCAATTTGAATTACTGCACATTATAATATGTCGTATGCTGTAAGGTAGTTACATTTTGTAACCGTTTTCGTCGCACACATCGTACACCCCCGGTCAAAAAATTAAAACCACCCACGTTTTGATCAGTAACTTTTGAACGGCTGCGATTTGATCGATGCTGTTCAGATATGTGGTTCTGTCAATTTAAGCGTTCTAGAGCACTTTTCATACCTTCAGAATTCGT
>JAADXH010001076.1:0-13874 GCA_023337595.1 Globisporangium camurandrum | reverse complement strand
TGTGAGGGCTAATGAATTCTGGTGACATGAATTGCATACTGTTTCTGTCAAGTTTAGTCTATGACGTGAATAATAATGTTACGAATCGCACATTCTGCTAAGCTAATCCTAGTCAAAGCACGAAATGTGTGTGACTTACACTATGTCATCGCGTAATTTATTTTTAAATCCCTTTAGCTACAGCTAATACTGTTTTTGTTTTTCTTAACGCAAACTACAGAGTATGATCTATTTTTATAAAAGTCCAAGTGGAAAATGTATAATTGCCTTAACGTAGCATATATGATATTGTATTTTATAGCATCAAATTGAAATGTACACCTCCCCTTATAGTTTCAATAGGCATAGATATTTTTCATTAGCGCAAACTACTGATTTAAACCAATTTAATGGTAAAATAGTATTGGAAAATATGTTTGCGAAACCATAACATATCAAATTTGGAGTACAAAAACGACATACATCATATTCCTATTTCATCAGCAATAGATATGTATTAGCAATAAAGACAATTATTTGAATCTCTGCGCACCAGTGCAGTGAGCTCGATCAGTACTTTGATGGTGTGGTACATTTGTCATTGTCGCTGTTGGAAATGTCCACAGTGTTGCTGTCGCATGTTCTGTTATGACTCAGCTGGGGCTTCGGTGGATCAAATAGGGTGATATGATCGTACAACTTCCGCCACTCCGCATCGAGCATATAACAGTCCAGCAACACGTCTTGCACGGTCACAGCGAGAACCTGAATTGCAATTGGTATGATATCAGGTTGTTGATTTTTTGTAGAAAGTGCGGAGTCACTGGAATGCAGTAATTGACTTGGCAAGCTGCAATGAATAGTTACTAACATAGTAATACATGTATATAATGTATGAAATTTTGCGATAGACAACGACATACTAATAATCCCATTCGTTTTCTCCATATGCCACACAACTCATAAATAATTTTCGTTTTTAAGGCGTCGTTCGACGTGCTCCACTCTTTTGTGCGATAGGTCTAAGTGTATCTAACAATATACGTTTGCTATGTTCTCGTTTAAATGCTTGTGATGACATATTTATGGCACGGAATACAGTTGTCTTTATATCGCTGACTAGCCACAGTGATATCATACTGCCATAACTTAACATCTCTTAGTCATTGCTGTTTTTGAAGCTGTCACAACACTAGCAGATTTGACGTCGAGAATTGGTAGCGCAATGCTCGTGCCACGCAGATTCCATTACTTAAGATTTTTTTGTTTTATTTAGCATTGCACGGTAAATTTCGATTGTATTTCAAAAGGTTAACTCAAGCATTGTATATAATATTTGATGTGGCATTTCGGTAGCAAGTGCACATTAGGTCCTGGTACCTGTGAGTAACAGAGTGCGACATGTTTTTTCATCCCCATTTCTCTTTCAAAATAGTAATGCAAGCTACGCCAATATAAATCATTAGTCAAAACGATTAATCAAAAAAATAATTAAACAGCTCTGACACCAACTATTGTAAACTATGTAGAACTACTCTGGGCTCTATATGTTTTTGGTTCATCCAGCTAAACTCTTGAAACAATGATACATATGTTATACATGTTTATCAAGGTTCGACTACATAATGCACATATTCTGTACTGTTGTAATAGACTACTATTAAATAATCAGGAGCGATTTGTCTGTACAACGGTATTGTCCGTGTACTATTCCAATAAAATATTTACTCTTCTCAACGTCTGATCGCCAATAATTGAACTAGACTATCGAGAGTAAACGTAGTCACATGTGTACTGTAGAAAGTATATCTATTTCTATATCCATTTCGAATATAATGATACGTTGCAAACAACCTACCTTGACGTAAGATATGATAATTGAATAAATTTGATCACACGGATTTGTTAATTTATAGGGCTGAAAGGATGAATTGGCAACATATATTTGATTTGCTTTGACTATACATAGCTGCTCAAGTTATTGTCACATTAAGACGATCATTTTTGAAGCATAGCTCAGTGAATCTGCATTTTTGCATATCAACGATCAGTGAATGTTGCACCTTCTACACCCTGACATGAGTAGATAAGAGTGAGACCAACTTCAAGCGAAATCTGGTGTGTGGAGGCATTTTATTGTGACGTATTTCACACTTCGTCGCGTGGTTATTTATAGAATTGTCGTGACTCAGGAATTTGCTCAAACTTATACCTACAATTTGGCATATCATTGAAATGTGTTTTATGTGGTATCTAAGGTAAAGCACAGGCACAAAAACACCTGCAAATATCAACAATCTACTCCATGTCAGTCCTCTATACGTGCACCATCTTGTATGCTCCAAGCCACGTCTCGATGCGGACTGTCGCCAATGAAGCACCGTTCTTCACACGACTTTCGCGTATCGATAGCGCCGGATCATGCGGTGCTACGGTGCGTCGCACCTCCGACGAGCTTAATGGGCCGCATCTCACGATGGTGCGTTGGCATGTCGTACCTTTAGTAGCCATGCTTGGCTGCAACGTTTTGAGCAAAGTAGACTGTCGATTGCGTGTACTCGCAAGCTGAAGCAAGATGTAGGAGCTTGTTGCGTTGTATGGTGTACTGACATTTAGGTTCTATATGATGTTTTACGTGATGTTGTTGGCGGCTTGCTCTTCATATATTTACGGTAAGCTGCTCCATTCATATAAATGAAGCCATTTCCATTCTGTGCAGCAAGCGTGATGCACCGTCGACCAAAACACAGCGAAACCACCGTGTGAGAAGATTGCTGTCGAAGTCTTGCCCACTCAATGGTGCAAGATTGTCTTACCCATACACGAACGAGTCGCGTATCCACTCTCTTTGTATGCACCAATTCCGCTTTAGCACAGCACCTGCAATAACGATGATAAGCGCACATCCATTTTCTCTTCTCGGGTTTGCAATTTAATTTTTTCAACGTTTTCGCAAATTTGATGTGTGGTGATCGTTACAGTAGCTATCGATCTAAAAAACTTCTGAAACTTTTAAAACTTTACTTCTCTCGGTTTATGATGTTGTTTTCGACGTACTGTGTTCTATACTCTACGATAATTTCTTTGTATGCTAGACTCTTTCTTTCTTTGACTTCGGTATACAAGAGTCCAATTGGAAAATGGGCTTTGCGAAGAGTTTCTATTGACTTATATGAACATATGTCTACTAATTTTGCAATTAGGAATATACTCGCTGTAGTAATATACAACTAAGGTTCTAGTTATGAATAGCTAGTTACTTTTTCGCATATACCTCAGCAAGAGATCGAGGCAGATCATCTGGTGGAAAACCAGGAGCTATGTTTGTGCGGCCATCGTGTCTATTTCACTCGAACCACTCACGACCAACCGTTTATGCGGAAAGTATAATGTCACTACGACAGCGTCGCGAAGACGTCGAGTCAGCACGAGACTACCATTTTTTCGTTATCGAAAGCGTGGTATGTGTGGGTGACAAACACGTTTTCCTCTGTTAAATATGTTGCTTGAGTTATTATGGGTAATTCATGGGATATTGAATAATCAATAAACACGCACAACGAAACAGAAACACAGACGTATCTGTCCCTATCATGCATACAGCAATTGACTGGATGCAGCTAAAATAGTAATACATTTACCATATAGTATTACATTTACCATTTGTTGCTGCACTTTCATGGATAATATATATCGCTATTGCTGTAGATGGGTGATTACTGTGTTTTGTAGTATGAGTTGCAATTCAATTATTTATAATAGATTACGTCGAAGAGGCATCATACATTTTTGTAAATAAATGCTGACTACTATTATGCCCTTTTGAATAAATTAGACACTACAACACCAACTCAGGCTCATTTTCTTGACCTTCGTGGCACGGATCACAACATGTGGCAACTCAATTGTTGTCGCCAGTAGAATTACACAACTTGTATCATAGCGATAATTCTGTGCCTCTATAAACAGCCCAACGCTTGTGCTTGACAATAATGTCGTTATGGACTTGACATTTTTAAAAATTTCGATTGTGAAATAAGTACAAAAAGCAAGTTTTTCATCACGAAATTCTTCCAAATATATACCTCATTGAAAGTATATGCATTCGTGTAAAATGTATTTCATTTGATTTAACATCAATTCATTTTATATTCAAGTATAGTAATGACACGAGTGCGCCTAACGAAGCAGCTGAAGGTCGTGCTACGCTCACAAATCTTGCTCTGTATACATTGCTTGCTCTGGTAGAGCTGAATATATGGGCAACTTGGACGTATACATTTGTATAGCTGACGTCCACATCCACTTTCTCTGTTTCTGATAAACGCAAGCGACGCAGCGCAAGACGCTGACGTATTGCTTTCGAATGCGCGTCTATCGCGCTAGTCGGTGTAACCAGACTTCTGCACTAAGTATGCGACGCTTTAAAAGGCCTGGATGGAACGGTGCGAGGAGCTGCAACTCTTTCGATGCATCGTGGACGACAATCAAGGTCAAAACGAAGAAGACCTAAACATATTTGCTGCGTATCCATGTACACGACAGTAATGACCGCCACAAGCACATCAAGTTTAGTGACGCGTGGCTACCAAACTGCAGGCGCGTCATTCTGCCAAGCCATGCCGAGTGTATGGCGAGGATGCATTAGCAGTCAAAGTTGCAGTCGAAGAAAATTACGAGGCATTGCGTATTATGCCACTCTAAGATACGCGCGTGGACATCTATAACGTCGACGAAAGCGCTAACCGCTATAGCGTTGCACAATGAAAACCGTATGCATGAACAGCATGGTAGGACAATACGTGAGAAAAAGAAAATAATTGTCGCGATGACAACTCACAGCCTGTGCTGACAAGCCGCCGCATTGCACAATCGTGTTCGGCAGTTGTCATGCTGTATCTGCAAATATTCAGCTGACAAAATTAGGCGTGAAACGCGCTAACTCTCCAGAGTAGCGCTTTTTGCATAGATGCAGCACTATATAGATCACATCAAGGCTATCAACGTCTCACGATCTTGCTATTAATAACGAGTCGCCACATCAACTAAGCGACACAGTTTAGAACGTTCAAGTGAGCGTTCTACCACCGACCACCGTGGCCAATCTTCGGCTACTTGACGCTGGAGTGACCCAACGTATAACAGCAAGCTTTTCGAAAACCACGCTGAGTCGTAGTTGACAAGTTTGTCAGAATTCTATTTCGTAAAAATATAGGCGTGGGTGTGAGCGAGCAAACGAAATAAATTGGCATGACGCAAACGTCCTGATCGCCATTATAGGAGCGCAACATTCGATATACCAGGTGACGTGCACATCTGTTGTCAATTTATGACGCCATGACAGTACATACAACAAGAAAGTGTTCAAACGTTGACATGTTTGAGCGTCTTCAGGTGAACCATGTAGAACCTTGGTGTGCACAGAAAGAAAGAAGAATATAGAATGTATCGGTGAAGCCCGTTCCATTGCGCGAACATAATATATTGAGAGACGATGCAATATATCTGTGGCAATGTGCAAAAACATTTCTAAAAGATAGTTAATGTGTACGTGATAGCGAATGCGCATTTATAACCCGCAATGTTCCCGTAAAGATGCGTGAATTTGTACAACTTCTCTCCTCGACAGTGATCGTCGTGTATACTACGGCACGTCCTTTAATAAACCAAGCGTTGTGCCATATTGAAACCGCTAGAGCTAGACGCGAAAGTTTACCGTGTTGCACGTCACCGCGTGCGACTCGATCTACGTCGTTTCATACTCAAGGTCGTCAATTGCAATTCGCACAACGTATTTCACGCGTTGACGAGGCAATGGCACCAAGGCGGAGCAAATAAAGTCACGGTCAGAGGTGCCAGACTGAGCCACTTCTTTCTTCTCATTATATCCAATCCTACGCAGTTTTTCTAAAGCGCCCATTCGTCCATAAATGCGCAAGTTCTCCGTTATTGTATACAATATACAATTAATTTTTATATGAACATAGAAAAATGGATATTGTGTGTCATGTGGTTTGCAATTCAAGGTTTTTTATAACAAAAGTCAAATGCTTTTTCTATTATTTAAATAGTCATAGACATAAACAATGTATTTGTCGCTGATTGAAATTTTGTGAATGTAAATATTTCATATTACTATCTGAATTGTGCACTGTTAAAGATTAAGGTACAGGTAATGTTTTTGACCTGTTGGAAAAGTTCATAAAGATAGGAATCTAATGTTCGTATAGTTTACACAATTTTCAAAGATGTTGTGCCTGTTTACACATAACAAATCCTAAAATGACAGTGAAATGTATTACCAAACGTATCGCGCTTCATTGGATGTAGATAAATGTACCTGTACATTCGTATGCGTATAATATCATTAATGTAAGTACCCCGCGTGTCAGAAATGCGAGTTAATTTGCGTCTGTATTAAAAGCGTAGAGAATAAAATGTCAGACCAAATGCTATAGATTTGGTATCGTTATGTCAGGACATCATAATTGAATAAAATACAAGTATTGCATACTCGTTTCACTGTACACCAATGCATGAAATCGCGCTGTATTAGTCATGCTTAAACGAAAACAAGCGGAATATACCCTTGACATTTTCTACCGAAAATAAGAACACGCTATTCCGTCATATATAATTATTGAAATGTTCGCATATTATGTTTGGGTCGTCAGAAATCGTGCGAAGTGAATAATCACCAAAAAGACGAATTTTGTTACTTATATTTAACATTCGCTCGATTCTTAGCATCAAACTTTAGGCAGGCAAAACGAGTTCATCAGCAAAAACAACATTATAAATAAGGGCAACGGCAATGGGAGTGACTGGAGAGCCAGCAGCAGCGATGACGAGTACGTCAACTGCAGAGGTGACGAATCCAACTCGGACACGACAGCGCCGCCTCCCATGCAAGCACCATCTGCAGCAATCTGTGCCAATCCAGGTACCTATATCAGCAACTTCAGCATCAAGGTTGTTGATTGCAAGTACACCGACACGGCAAATCTGTACGGCTCCTTCTGAGCAAGGCTGACCGAATCGCTCGGCTGCAAAGGCTGATGTCGAGCCGTCTGACACCCCGGCAAAGAATAAGAAGTACAAAAAGCCTGCCACCGCAACAAAGACGCTGAAAACCGCAGCATCGAGCAAGACAACTTTAACTACCAAATTGAACTCTTCCAAACAAAACATAATTAAATCGACACACCAACCAAGACGGACTATAAAAAGTTTACTGGTTCGTTCAGCCAGTGGCAAAAAAACACTAGGCAATCAAAACAGCCAATTGGAACGCCCATCAAAACGAAGATGAAGGACGACACACCCTTTAAGTAGACTACTGCTGCCACGGCATCGAAGACGGAAAATGACTCTGCACCCAGCAAGAACAAGACTACAGTCACCAAGACGAAAAAGCTTGCCAAATACCGCGACTACCAAGAAACACGCATCAGCGAAGAGAAAGACGTCTACCACTGCACAGACTGCGAAAACGAGCCCGGAGAAGCGCAAAGCAGCAGTCCAAGCTGCCGGCGACGACGATAAAGACGAGGATGAACGCAAAACGCACGTTCTAATCAATGCGAGCGAGTTATTCGTTGACGAGTTCGAGGAAAAGCCCGGCATGGGGAGCTGGGAGTGGCGAGTTTGACGTAGTTTACTGTAGTTTAGACCAATAGCTACAAAACGCATTCGTTGCGTACCAATTATTCACATCCATCCGTTCTAAACATTTTGTCATTTACTCATTTTCATGCATATCAGCCATTTCTAAATGACTTGGATTTCGAAATCAAATAGTCATTTCTATTTAAAAATTTTCTCATCGCAAACAAGTTGATGTATATTCCTACGAAATCGAATTATCTCACCACCAAGTTTTATAGTTGAAGTAGTTGCGGTTCGATTCTGGTAACATAGACGCCAGATTCAGATAGAAATGACGATTTTGATCTGTACCATGAAAAAACATAATGATTAACTCCGAGTGGCTGCGGGGCAATGCATGCCGTGCACGAAGTTATCGGTCATTCTTTTAAAATTGGAATATCTACGGCTAGCTAAGATAGCCGTCTACACTGTAGACCCCTTAAAACACGAATAAGTAAATCTCATTAGCACAAAATGGTAATATGTATATTTTCGAAAGGTTAGGTTACAGTTACTACCCATAAACCTCATCAGCACAACCATAAACTGCGTACGCAGGTATGCTTCCTTACCAAACGGAAGGAAGTAGTTAAATTCTTAACGGTTGTATGTATGCATAACGCCCAATACATAATTGGTAAACTGTGACTCTATTAACATGTTCCAAGAAATTACATATGTTACATAAATGCAGTTTAAGTCACCACGCGTTTCACGCACTAAGATATTTGATTTTCATCTTACAAATTGGTTTGTGGCAGTCACAACAGCCAATTACTGGATATTAAAACTTGAATCAAGCCCAGTTGACCCATTATATGTTACTTTGTTCTGTCAAATATCAAAATACTTTTATTATTTGGGATCAAGTCATTGCAATCTTTGTATTATGGACTTGCAATACAGCAAGAAGCAATATAATTTAAACTGCGCTGAAATTAGCTACCTATTTGTTAAATGCCCAGTTATTCTGAATTTGATATGATTTAGATTCCGCATTGATATTTGCAAACACGAGGGTTTTTGTCCCAGTCTTCGCAGGCAACCTGTCGGGATCACCTGTGGACTCAACAATGGATTTCACACTGAAATTTGGCGCAGAATTTTTACCTATCTATATATCACTTTCTGCTCAATATTTATTCATTTGTATCTTTTCATAACCGCTATTCGTTGTCGTATTCATTTGTGAAATTGCAACGCTAACCACACTCTTCTTAACATTATCGAAATAAGTGCGCCACGCATATTTTGCGGCAGACTTCACCAGCTCATCTACTACGCTGTGCAGCTAGGCAAACGACATTGTCACATAGATTGTGTGACCAATTATGTGTTTCTCGACAAACGACGGTTCATAATAAATACCTGGCTAAAACCAATCCAACTGTTTTTTTAGTATCGATTCCACTACTAAACCGACGAAAAACGAAACGCAAAAGGTCATTTTTAAAGAGGTAACGCGAAACTTCGATGATAATCATTGTTGGTTAAATCTTAAGCGAAAACGGTATGAATGAATAGTCTGATATTTCTATTTTCGATTAGTTATCGATTGACGCATTAACACTATTAAACATAGTAGGGTTTCTCGCTGCTTTGTCGTTAGCTCACCCAATAAATTTACTGGATGATAACCATCGAGTTACCACTGGCAAAAAATATCGAAATAAGTGGATACCATTGGGTCGTTCATTTCGACGTCAGAAACGAAATACGTATATGTCGATTGTCCATCGGAACAGAGTGGTACATACTGTATGTTCCATGATACTGGCCACCGCCATTTGCTCTGTTGGGTTATTTGAAATCGACTTTATTGTCGTTTCGACAATAATAAAGTGTATATTTCGTTACGTCTATTATTTCTGATTCATTTGATACGGATTGATATCTGAAAGGTGGTTGCCAGTATCGCACGAAACACAGTAGATCATCGGGTCACTCGATTTTGACATGATGTTGCTGGCCACAATCGGCCGAAATAGTTTTGTGACCATTAAATTGCTTTTTGAATGCTTGAAAACTGATAGTTATCAACTCCAGTCATGGCATAATTGATAGGCATTGCTAGCCCAGAGGAATACTACAGGAGAGAGCATGTTTGACTTTGTGTGCCCGGTGCTACTGTAAATGTATACGGGGTGATATACGTCGATGGAATATATTTATTGTACAATATCTCATACGAAGCACAAAACTTGACACGACAACAATAGTTACTCAATGGTTTTAGCTCAACGCGAACATAAATGTATGTGTGCCTCCCTTGAAAATCTGTGTTTGACTGGTACGATACACGTTTAACTAAAAGCTGCTACAATTTGATAGGCTGAACTGTCAAATTGCAGTAGGTATGATTAATTATGTTGTACATTATGCTGGCTGGAAAGCCATCAATATATTCTGGCTACACTCCGTTCTACAGTCTGTGAGGGTGCGGTGCATGCACACTTGCTCTGCTCGCGTGCTTCCAACACCTTCAGCTCCGGCGTCGTCAAACAGCACCTAGCGCTTGAGCTTGAGCAGCGCACTGTTCACTGCGTCATTGTAGACATCGACACCTGCTAGCACTGGCTTGAGCCTCTGCTCGGACGCTGCTGTAGCCGAAGACACAGCGCGTTAAAGACAAATTGCCCTAGATTTATCGTAAGCTATGTGTACCACACAATGTGGTATCCAGCATCGGCCATGGAATTAAAAATATACGCCACGGATCCGCCTCCGAAAACGAGTCAAACATTCATTCCTTTCATTTTGACTGACCAATACTTATGCGGATATATATCAGTTGCTCACATACAAAAATCAACACGCTACAGGTAGCCCAAAAGTCATGGCACAATTGATTTGCATCAGCGAATGAAGTCAACATGGTGCGTAGGTTCAGACAAAGTGAGCAGGTTGCTGCAAGCATATCGCCATTGCCACTTGCGCACACTCGACCACAGCGCACACGACGACTGCACGGCACCATTTCCAACACTCACGGAATCAACATGCGCACTACCGCGATCGTCACTCTCGTCGCTACGTCGGCGCTCCTGTTACCACAAGTGACGCGCGCTGCTGCCACTACGACTCCGCGCATCAACGGCTGGTACCCATGCACAGACTCAATGCCGCATAAAGCAACACTCGCACCCGGTGCAAAGCCACCAGCGTTTGAGTGCGCGCAGGTCGAAGTGCCACTGTGCCACGTCGGCGTGTGCACGTCGACAAAGACGATCAACCTGTTTGTCAAGCGCATCCTCGCTGCAAAACCAACAAAGCCACGGAAAGCCATGTGGTTCTTGCAAGGCGGCCCGGGCATCGCATCCGCTGGCAGTACGTCTCGTTTACTCTATTTGCATCACTGTGTGCGCTTACCAGCAGAACATTGACTCCCACGCGCTTCTCGGTACCACACACACAGTGGAGCACGAGATGAAACTCTTCAGTGCGTCGACGCACGAGACGGTCGACATGTACACGGTCGACCACCGCGGCGTTGGTCGCAGCAATTACCTCGAGTGTCAAGCAGCGCAAGCGTTTGCTGCGGGCTCGCCCGGTGGCATCGGCTTGGACTTTACCGAGATCCCAAACTGCGTCCGGGACATCATGTTCCAGATCGACAACAAGACCGAAGCGTTTTCAGTTACGAGCGCTGCAAAGGACGTCGTGTTGCTGCTAGATGTATTGCATACGAACGAGGCGACTGACGTGTTTCTCTACGGCGGGAGCTACGGGACGTACTGGGGCTCGCGCGTCCTGCACCTCGCGCCGCCACAAGTCCGCGGCTACATCCTCGACGGTGTCGTCGATGAAAAGGCTGCAACGTTTACAACGTGGAACCAGAACCGTCGACTCCCAGAAGCCCGTTTCCTGCAGCTGTGTGCGACAAACGCAGTCTGCAAAACAAAGCTCGCGCCAGCGATCGAAGCGCACGGAACGCTGTCGAATGCGTTGCAAGCGCTGTACAAGCGCCTCGATGCAGCGCCGCGCGGGAAAGACGCGTGTGCAGATCTCGTCCGGCGCTTGCAGCCCGAGGCGGCGCGACCGTCGTGGACGTTGCGGAGCTACTTGGGCCGCAACGTTCAGTCCGACCCAACGCGCGTCGTCGTCCCAGCGCTGATCCATCGCTTCGTTCGGTGTGCGCCACGCGACGTGACGTTCCTCACGCAGTTGTTAGTACCGACGCACCCAACTGGTACGACGATGACAACGCCACTGGCGTTTGCCGCGTCCGTGCCGCCACTGCCGACGACCAAGGACCGCGTCATGAGTGGCTCGGACTTTCTAGGATCGCTCATCAAAGCGAGTGAGATGTGGACCACGCCGTCGCCGACGTGGCGCGACGAGGTGGCTGCATTTGACGCGGGCTTGTTCTCGACGAGCATTAGTTATGACTACGCACTCGTGTGTTTCTTGCGCGGCAACTTGAAAGATCCCATGTGTAGTGGCCTGATCGCAAACTCACCGCATATCAACTTTACGGCGCTCACGACCCCGCCGTATGTGTACAAACCCGATTTGTATTGGCACAAATATGCTTCGATCCCACGCAATGCGAGTGTGTTGGTGATCACGAGTGGGCTCGATTTTCAAACACCCCAAGAGTGGGGCACAGCAGAGTTCAACGGCTTGCAAGGCGGCGACAAGATGCTCGTGAACTTTGAAACCGGTGTCCACTGTGCTGGGATCTCGAAGCAGACAGCGAGCGACACGTCGCAGTGCGGCATGCGCGTGATCGGGTCATACGTGCTCGGCGGCGGCCGCGTCGATAGAGTCAATACGACGTGCATCGATATGCTCCCTGCGCTCGACTTTGCCGACATATCTGCGATCCAGCACGCGGTTGGCACCGGTGTCAAGACCGTCGATGAGTTGTATGGGTAACACCAGCGCATTGACGCGTTAGTTATGCAGATACGTTGAATAGTGTTGTAGTTACAAGTGGTAGTTTGGAAGGTGTTGTTGTAATAACAAACGAGCAAATTGTATTTTTGTTATAAGCGACAGTGCACTTTACGTGGAAATACCGGTATACGTGACTACGAGTGTGCGCTGCTAATGCTTTGTTATAATTGATATGTGCTGTGTCTGCACAGTATTACGTCGTACTATACTGTACATTTGTGCACGATGCAGATCGGAACGAATGCTGCCTACTCTGCTTTGTTACACCTTCTTCCGTGGGCCATCGAGGACATCGTAGACTGGAGGAGTCCAGGTCGCGTTGCCTGGTGCGCGTCCCTCTTCGGCATCTGCAGTTGTGTATGCTGTAGCAGCAGGCGTCCCGGTCGACTGAGCAGCAGCAAGATCAGCAGCGGCTTCATCGTCGGCAGCCGTTTTATTGGCGAGTCGCACCATGCCGAAGATGAAGCAGATGACGAAGCAGATGGCGCCACCGATGCTAATCGTCCGGCCGTTGCCGCTGCTCGAGCTGCTCGGCGACGTGTCGTAATAAAACGTGGGGTGCGTCGGTTCTGGAGGCATTACCGGCGGCGCCTGCCACCATTTTGTTGTCGACGGCGTCGGCGCTGGCGTCGGAAGCGGTTCGTTTGCAATCCGCACTGTCGCGGGACCCAAGATCGTGCTTCGGCCGGGCAGTTTGTACCGTCTACACGTCGTCACGTTCGCCAGGTTCGCCAGACACTCGCCTTCACAGCGCACAAGATTACCGTTCTCTTCAGTCTCGAACGTACACAATGCGAACGACGCCTTGTCAGCGCAACTCGCTTGCATCATATGCACGCAGTACGACTTCTTGCAGACGCCGTCGACTTCATAAAACAGACGCGGTGAGCCCTTCTTGATCGTTCTTATCGCTCCACGAGGTTTTGTACTGCGTGCCGTCGCTCTTGTTGATACAGACGTCGCGCTGTGTGATCGTGTCGATCTGCGTGAGGTTGAGACACTGCATCGGCTCGTTGTCAAACAGCGGATAGCAGTACTGGAACTCAGTCTTCGAGCACCGCTGGAGCAGCTTGGATGTCGCTGGACACTCCTTGAAGTCGTCCACACACGTATTCGACGCGGAGCAGCGCGACTTGTCGCCCAGTACATTCGTGCACTCCTGGCCGGGTACCATCTTCTCACACATGTCGAGAGCCGAAGCGAGCGGCAAAGCAATCGTGCTGATCGCAGCAACGAACGCGAGTGCGAGAGCCGAGGACTTCATCGCGGCAGTCCTCTTGTGATATGGGAGTTGTGACACGAGACGACGTGAGCCGCGAGACGTGTGTACTGCGTGGTGTGCTGGA
>JAADXH010001075.1:0-13882 GCA_023337595.1 Globisporangium camurandrum | reverse complement strand
GTTGTTTCAGATCACGCTTTTTCTTCTTTTTGTGGTCGCGGGGTTAAGACATCGTACAGTATATGTCATTCCGCAGTTTCCGTCCATATGCATGCAATTGTAAAGAGCGTAAACAGTTGCACTGCCGTGTTAGCTCACTTTTAGCTTTTTCGAGTGGACAAGCAAGTACTTTTTCGATAAAATACCTACACGCGCAACGCATGTTATCGAAACCTTGATACGCATTACGACATCGAACAGGTTTATCAAGTATTGTTTTTACCGAGTTAACACCGACACGCTGTGTCGTCATGGCGATCGTAGTCACAAATGCTATTCTGTATCCGCAAAATAAGGAATAGCATTGATAATTTGCGGACAGCGTTTGTACTTCTTTGACAGCAATATGATTCGATAATAGTGTAACGTCTGATGTCGCCTTGTCGAGAGCCAATCTTAGTTAAGGTGACCGTCGACAGTGTGTTGGTACTACATCAAATACTATGAATGCAGCAAAAGTAATTATCCTATTTCTAAAGGACAAAGTCGAGATAAGTATGTCAATCCACTTAACTTATTCAATGCAACCACATGTTACTGTTAAAAACGGTTGGAATGTCTTATTCATGAATACTTGTAAATGATTCGTCTTTAGTACTGTCTAATGATGGCTGAATTTGCCTAAACTAAATTTAACGAAGGATTTCGCCGGCTGCTCGTCGTGCCCTTAGTCGAATCTTCCATAATCAAATCCATGTATTTTCGTATGCTTCTTATTCACCCTTACAATATGTATTTATGTATGTATTATTCTTTCCATCTCGATGTATCTATATGATTTGTATCAGATAGCAGTTTTCGGCACTGCCGGTACTAGTAATAATTCACGGAAGTGCAACACAAGAGTATATTCAATAATGTTAAACACATTTCAACGTGTGTCGGCGTGTTTTACACATGTTATAAATACAGATTTTGGGAGTCTTATCTGGTACTCGTATATTAAGGTTTTAGATTATATTTAATAAGATGTGCTAAGGGTCGATTTGAGAGGCGATTCTATTGACTGCAAACACAAACGCTGTGTTCTATGTATAGAAACTTGGGGATTTATAGATAATTTGTTTCCTGTCAAAGTTAGACCAGTCCTAAATGTGACCCGCGAAAATATGCAACCAGTTTAATGTTTTCTTACTGTGTAAGTACGGTTTGAGCGTTGTATGTAAAATGTGTGCGTGCTTACGGCATTTGCGTGTTTTCCGTTGAAGTTAACCGTGATTTCACCAAAATGTAATGGACCGCTACTAATACTAAGACAACTCACATAATTAGACACCATCGATATCACGTGTAACTCAAGTACAGTACCATATACTGTTATGTCACATTAAGTGTGCATGGTGTTACCCGTGGGGTCACCGTTAGACCTGCCAGTGAACTCCCCTGTTAGCTCACGTGTGATATATATTAGATACGTATAAATAGATCATCACTATGACCAAGCCAACTGCATTTGAGTATATTCAGATCAAGTCGCAACTATATCCATTTTACCAAAACGGGCGTGACTCAAATTTTGCGACATACAACTCAACGTTGCGCGGCTTTAAAGACTGCAAAATGATGCAAATTGAGGTAAAAATGATGTGATACTGAACAAGTTTAACAGTATACTTCAGTATTGAATCTGCTGATCTCATTTTTGTGTTTTGAGGTCAACTGTGAAACACAACGTTGTCGAACATTGCGAACAAAATGAATTGTACAACAATTGCATGCTTTACATATTTCTTTCTTTGATACTATGTTCTTAGATACACTATTAGTTCAAATGTAATAGCTTTTTTGCTATTTGATTATGTTATTTAGCATTGCTTGTAGAGTCGGGTGTGCTTACGGCGTTCGCGTATTTTTGCTAACAAAAACCCGTGAGTATAGTTAATGACATCAAAATTACGCGTAGTGACAAGCAGTACATTTTCCATATATTTTTGTTTCACTTTAAGTGGTTAATGCGCAGTTTTAACGCAAAAAACAACATGCAAATTAATGTAAATTAATACATGCTAAACGGTACAGTAATCTCGAAAAATATTGGAAGAAATCAATTCTGTGCTTAACACTTACTACGAAAGACAACTTTGTTAGGATATATACAGTGAAACGACATGATGACAACAAAGTTAGTACTTCTAGATAAACAATAAACATTTCATTGAGCGATGTATCAAACTTCATCACGTCGAATGCGTAGCTATCGATAAATATCTGTTTGAGGACGGTGACGTTTCTTTTGTATATTCATTGACAGAATGGGATGTGGTGTGTCGAAGTTTCTTTCAGTATACGCATAATCCGTTATTTGGTCAAATTATAGTACGTTATAACGAGGATTAGAATGTTTATAAATGCAAAATAGAACATAAGCAAAACGTGAAAAGCCGTTATTCTGAACCGCATAATTTGCTGTGTTTGGAATGGTTTTGAATAACAAGCAAAAACCCAAGCAAAGTTGGGTGGTTTATTGGTGTATTTAGCATTTTCAAAAACGCTGAAGTGCATCACGCACCGCGCAGTCGACATGCACACGAAGCTCTTGCGCGACGGCGTGCAGTTCTCTTCGGCCGACCGGTTGATCGAGACGCCCGCGAACACGCTGGCGCCATCGCAATGCTGGCGCGCGCACAATCCGCACTTGATGTCGAAGTGATGTGAAAGCTGCAAACACAATTGATGCAGTCCTACCGAGTACGGAGTATAGTATGTCAATGGACGAGTGGTTTTTCTACAGATTTTGTATGCAATATTTTATGCATTACAATATTTTGGGTCCCATTCTGCTCACACTTGCCACTTTGAGTCCTGTTGTGGAATTTTCCTCATATTTTACTGAAATAAATTTAGAGTTTTTGAAGCCGACTGCAAAACGCAAATCGTCAACGATGATATCGATGTCGTCAAGTGCATCGCCACCGCGCGCTGAAGCGGGGGCTGCTGACTTCATGCGGCGGCTCTCGGTTGCGGACGCCAAGGTGCTGCTCGAACGCACACGGTACGTCCATTGACATGAATGTACATGCTCTCTCATGAGCGCAATTGATGCACAGAGGCGGCAGCGTGAACACACAACATCGAGCTCACGGCATGGCGCTTTATGCACCGCAACACGTCCTCCATTTGTCTGTACATCATGCAATGACTGTCTGTGCCGAATCGCACTGTAGCAAAGAGAAAGAGAGCAAGACAAAAGAAATGCAAAAGATGATCGGCGTGCGCTATCGCGACCTCATCGAGTCGGCCGACAAGATTGTCAACATGCACTCGGCAGCACTGCGACTCGAGGGATCGCTGAAGGAGATGCCACGCGAGTGGAAGCGCGTCGAAGCAGCGCTTGCTGCCACACTTGCAGATGCGAGTCGCGTCGAAGCAGCGGCACTGCAACAGCCAACAGAGCAGCACGATCACACCCGCAGCAGCAGCAGCTCGTTTCACACCGACGGATTGACAACCGCACGTGCGCGCGTCGAGCTGCTCGTCGAAGCGCCTGAGCAAATGTGGCAGCTGCTCGATCGCGGCGCGTCGTTCCGTGCACTCGAACGGTACTATGCAGCAGCAGCAGTGCACGCAGCGGCAGACTTTGACGCACTCGCGCGCCGCTTCCCGTTTGCTCGAACCGCGTGGTCGTGCGTCGAGAGCTTCCGGTCGGTACGTGTCTGTCTGTCTCTCTCCTTCTGTCTCTCTCCTTCTGTCTCTCTCCTTCTGTCTCTGGTACTGTACGCTACGACTTCTAACCCACGCAAATGCACGTAGCGTATCCTCGCAAGTGCGCAGACGCACCTCACGTGTCGCGGCCAAGCGAGTGACTTCTACGCGCAGAACCTCTGTACGCTCGCCGTGCTTGCGGCGCCGACGCACTTGAGCGCTGCGCAGTTGTTCGATGCATTCCTCGCGTCGCGCACGCAGTGGATGGCGCAATCATCAACTGATTCACTATCGGCAGCACAGCGCGAGCGCCACTTGGTTGTCGTCGTGCGGTCGATGAATTTGACGGTAGTACATGCCGAGGCGCTGTTTGATGACGCATCACGTGGCTTTGACGCATTTCGAGACGCCATTGCGCTTGCGCCAGCACTGGAGCGCGGCCTCGTGGACTTTGCCACAAGTGGCGCATTGCAACACGCGCTGACGCAATGGATTCGTACGCAACGCGACGAGGTACGAGGCGCGCCTTTGATTGCAATAGCGACAAGGAGACAACTGACGCTGCTTCTTCTCCTACTCTTCCCACTCTTCCCCCTATCTCTCTCTCTCTCTCTCTCTCTCACACTACCAGATCCACGCACACGTCGCGTCGACGCTCGAGCGACTGCCATCGATCAGCCAGCTTGCGCACCTCCAAGCGACGCTGAGTCGCGCGAACGCACGCGACGGCGACTGCGCGCACTCGTCGCTGTGGCGCGCGATCGCGCCAGCAATCGCTGCTGCTTCCAATGAGACGATAGCAGCAACAACAGCAACTGCTACGACTTCAAATCGCAACGACCTCGAACATTCGCCGTTCACTGCGCTGTTTGCCGATGCGTTTCGCCAACGGACGCGCGATCTCGTGCAGCACTCGTTTGTTGATGCGCTCGATGCGATCACGACGCAGATCCGCACCGTCGTCGCTGCTGCTGTACGCAGTAATAGCAATAACAGCAGCGATCGCTACCTTGCGACCACGTCGTCTCCACTCGATCGCGTGGCGTTCTACGACCACTTTGACGCGATCCGGATCAAAGCCGCTGCGCTAGACGCGAGTGATCTGCAGAGCGTGTTGATCGAAGAGTTTTTGCGCACGCTTTTGAAGTTGGTCGTGTTTTTTGAACGCACGTTTCCACTTGGGAGTCACGACACGAGCGACACGAGTCGTACGAGCAGCAGCAGCAGCAGCCAGGACGCGACGACGTTCCTCTGTGTCTCGAACCTGCTCACGGCGATCCTCGCAGGCTTTGCGACGCATGGCAGCGCGTTGTTTCCCCCTGCAGCAAATAACAGCAACACATCGATGGACGAGACTGCGACGACGCGCGGCTTTGCTGACGTGCGCGCTGCATTTAACGCCAGCGCAACGACTGACGAGCGTATCGATACATCAGATGCACTGTCTGCTGCGCTACAGGTGCGTTGTTTGCCTCTGCGCGTGCTTGTTTGCCTTGCTGTTCATGCAATGACGAGGCGATCCACACTGTTGCGTTCGTTACAAATCAGCGCTGCGGGCTCGAGCGCCGTGCACTCCCGCGCTTTGTAGCCGACGAACTCGAGACGCTCGCACCGCTCGGTCTGCACGCGTTCCACTTGGTCGCAGAGATCGCGCAGCATGGGAGCGACGCGCAGACGTTTGTCACTGTTGTCGACGCACTCGCACGCGCCTATTGCGAGCGCTGGGCACGTGCGCACGTCGAGCACGAGATCGAACCGCTGCGGCTGCGAATTCGCATGGAGCAGTACGACGCAAGCAACGAGGTGCGTTTGTACGCATAGCGGACGGTTGACTGTCTGGCTGGTAAGTAGACAGCGTCCCTCACGTCAGTCGTTCTCTTGCTATGGACTCTGCTGTTGCTGCTGTCCACCAGGAGTGGATTGCGTCCCATGATGGCTGGCTCGAGCACGTGATTGCGCACGACGCATTGAGTGACGACGACGACGACGATCATGATTTGCGGTCTGAGACGTCCGAGCCGAGCGACGTTGTATTGCCATACGAACACGACGAGCGCGTGTGGCTCCCGTGGCGCGAGACGTCAACTGTCTCGAGCTTTCTGTTTCAGTGCTGCTACTTGTTGGACGATGCAAACCGCGTCGTCCGCCGTGCAGCAGACGCGACCGACGCACACGTGACGCGCATGCACGCGACAATCCGTGACGTGCTGCTCGAACAAGTTACGATCGTCAGTGCGCACGCGTATCGCGAAGGCATCGCGCTGCTCGTCGATGCGCGCAGTCGCAATCGCAATCGCGCTCGTACGAACCGCAACACGCACACGCTGAACTTTGGCGAGTGCTGCGTGCTCCAGTTCCTCTTCGATCTCTACTTTGTGCGCGCAACGCTCGGGTTCTCGGACTTTATTCGCTTTGGTTGGGGCGACGACATCGACGCTGCAGCAAGTTCCCCGTCGCTGCTTGCGCTGCTTGCGCTGTTTGCGCAGATGCGGGACTTTGTCGACCCAGTCGATTGGGAGATCTATGGTCCGCAGCTCGTGGAGAACGTCGTCGTGCAGTTTCGCAAGAGCCGGTTGCTGTTCTCGTCGCTGTCCGAGTCGAACGACATCAATGAGATCAGTACGTTTGTATTTGCGATTGTGTGTGTGGATAAGAGGATCGATGCATATGCAGCTGGCAGGATGTACTGACTCGCGCGTGGTGGCGCTACGACTCTTGGCTTCATACAGATGGCAAGCAAGTTGCTGTGAGTGTGCAGGACACGCGACCGGTCGTGCGCATCGCGGAGCCCGTTGCGCGGTTCTCACTGCTGCCAGTCCCGTCGAGCAGTCGACGCCTGCAGCGCAAACCATCGCCGACGCCAGGACGTTTGGAGGCAGCCGCAGCCGCTGCCGCTACGTCGACGGCACATAGTCGGGATCCTGCACCACCACGTGCAAGTCTGTTGCTCGAGTCGCGTAACAACAATGTCGAGAGCTCGTCCGCGGCATCACTCAAGCTGCAGAGCATCTTGTCGAGCTCTGCAACCGGATCGAACTTGCTCTCGGCTGCGGCTTCCGGCACGAACTTGCTGTCGTCGGCTGCGAAAGGCGGCATGAGCTACCTCTCGTCAGCCACGAGCTCGTACTTGCGCGAAGGCGAGAGTCGCCCCAAGTACTTTTGAGTTGTAGCGTACATGGAAGCAGAGGATGTTGCAATTGTGCAACAACAAATGTGTGCGTGTTGGCAAGTGCAACGTCCGTGTTGCGATGTGCATCGTCATTGTTGTTTTGCAAAATGTCGAGGTGGGTACACTTTTGTGTGACCAGGTTATTGTGTATCCTTCTGGATACAAACACAAGTCATTAGCAAAAAAATCATGTTGATTTGTGCTCGAAGCTCCATTTTGTTCACAACGCAGCACGCAAAAAGCGAGAAGCTCTCGGGTTCACGCTTGTTTCACTCGGTCCCCCTCGTCGTCGACGCACTTGACACACCAGAAGCGACTTTGTACGTGTGCGCACGTCGACCTTTCTCATCTATCTTTCGTCTCTGCAGCAGCAGCTCGTGATTGCTTGCACGCGCCGCGTCCCACATCACGACCAGCAGCAGCAGCAGCAGCAGTAGCACGACTATGGAGAATGCCAAGCGCACGCCGCGGCGGGAGGGTGAGAAAGTGTGGTGCCCCGATCCGCGCAACGTGTGGCAACTTGGCACTGTCGTTGAGGACGACGGCGAGACGCTCCACGTGCTCTTACCGGAGAGCGACAACAACGAGCAGCAGTTTACGGTCTCCCAAGTACACCAGTACGACCCGACGCACTCGATGGACCTCAACAACATCTCGGAGATGGACAATCTCCACCAAGCGCCGTTGCTCGATCTCTTGCGTCGACGCTACCTCGACGACCGGATCTACGTACGTCGCGTGCCTGCATGTGCTTGCTTGCTTGCTAGTTATCCTCACGTTCATGTTGATGCTACCTCCTATTCCAGACGTACACAGGCGACATCTTGATCTCGATCAATCCGTACAAGAACATCCCGATGCTGTACAACTTTCCTGAGCTCGACTCGATCGGGAAGCTCGACAACCCCGTACCGCACGTCTACTCGACTGCCCATGGCGCGTACCACGCGATGCGGAAAGATGGCAAGTGCCAGTCGATCCTCGTGTCCGGGGAGAGTGGCGCGGGGAAGACCGAAGCGTCCAAGTACATCATGCGGGTCCGTCTCAACACATTGCACTAGCCTACTAGCGCAGGATGTATGTTACAACCTACTGACGCCTGCTCCATGCTGTCTCCAGTACCTTGCAAACATCAGTGAGATCGGCAAGCGCGGCCCCAAGACATCGTCTGTATCGTCGTCGTCTGCAGGAGCAGCAGCAAAGAGCGGGTCGTCGGTCGAGCAGTGCGTGCTGCAGAGTAACCCGTTGTTGGAAGCGTTTGGGAATGCCAAGACGATCCGGAACGACAACAGCAGTCGGTTTGGGAAGTTTATCAAGATCTTTTACAAAGACGACGGGACGATCTCCGGCGCGACGACGAGTCACTTTCTACTCGAAAAGAGCCGCATCGTCGGCTGTGCGGACGCCGAGCGGAACTACCACATCTTTTACCAACTGTGTGCGGGCATGGCACCGGACGACAAGCGTGCGCTGAAGCTCACGACCGCTGCCGAGTACAATTACCTCAATCAAGGCAACTGTATCCACGTGCCGGAGATCAACGACAAGAAAGATTACAAGGAGCTCGTCGAAGCAATGGGGACCGTCGGGATTGCAGCTGACATCCAGCGCACGATCTTTACGCTCGTGGCGTGTGTGTTGCACCTAGGGAACATGGTGTTTACCGAGAACGCAAAGCTCGAAGCCCAAATCGAACAGCCCCAGGCCGTGAACGACCTCGCAGAGCTCATGATGGTCGCACCGAGTGAGCTCGAATTTGCACTCACGAAGCGCACGATGTCCGCCGGTGCGCGTGGAAGCGTGGCGGAGATCGCACTGTCGGCCGTCGAAGCGAACAAATCGCGCAACGGATTGGCAAAAGACATTTTCAGCAAGTTGTTCGATTGGCTTGTAGCGCAAATCAACAACTCGACCAAGCAGATCTCGGGGGCGGATGGCGGCAATGGAAGCAACAGCAGCACGTTTAATGCAAATGGCAGCGCAGCAGCA
This sequence comes from Globisporangium camurandrum, assembly GCA_023337595.1. Lineage (NCBI taxonomy): Eukaryota > Oomycota > Peronosporomycetes > Pythiales > Pythiaceae > Globisporangium > Globisporangium camurandrum. The sequence continues at coordinate 5,043 of JAADXH010001075.1, read as the reverse complement.
GCGTCGAAGTTCATTGGAATTCTCGACATTTTTGGGTTCGAGAGTCTCCAGAGCAACTCGTTTGAGCAATTGTGTATCAACTACACGAACGAGATGCTCCAACAGCAATTCAACCAACACGTGTTTGTATACGAACAGGAAGTGTACGTCGAAGAAGGGATCGATTTTTCACGATTGGCGTTCCAGGACAACGGTCCGTGTTTGGATCTGATCGATAAGAAACCGTTGGGGATTTTGCCATTGCTGGATGAACAAGCGATGTTGGGACGCCGTGCAAGTGACGACAACTTTATCCAGAAGCTCCACCAGACGCACTTACCACAAGGTAAGTTGCCGGACGGTGCGATCCAGTATTACCTCAAGCCACGCTTTGCACAAGATCAATTTACGATCCACCACTATGCTGGTGAAGTGACGTACTTGGTGACTGGGTTTTTGGAGAAGAACGACGATTCGCTCCACAATGACTTGATTTCGCTCATGGATTCGTCAAAGTGTGACTTTTTGCGCAAGTTGTACCCGATTGCAGCTGCCGCAGCAGCGAATGGGATCGGCGGCGGCGGCAGCAGCGGTGGGAGTGGCAATCCGCTGCGCAAACCGCTTCGGAAAGCCGGTGGCAAAATGACTGGGACGATGACCGTCGGGCGTAAGTTTCGGGATCAGATGGCGGATCTGATGCTGGAGTTGAAAGCGACGCAGCCGTCGTTCGTGCGGTGTGTCAAGCCGAACAACCTTCGATTTCCACAAGGGTGGAACGCACAGTTGATTCTGAACCAGCTGATCTACTTGGGCGTGATGGAGACCGTCCGCATTCGCCGCAGTGGCTTTCCCGTTCGGCGGTCGTTTGAAGAGTTTTATGAAAAGTACGCGATCTTGACGCGCAAAGCGCCGAAAACGAAGCCGCAGATGACCGACAAGGACTATTGTGAAGTCATCTTGCGGTTCTTGGCGCGCGAGAATTGGCAACTGGGGCACAAGAAAGTGTTTCTGCGCGACTCGCAATTGCGGTTGTTGGATAATGAGACCCGAAAGATCACACAAGATGCGGCGACGCAGATCCAGAAGCACGTCCGGCGGTTTATCCAACAGCGCAAGTACCGCATGATCCGTATGCGCATCATCCACGTCCAAGCAAACGTCCGTCGGTTCCTTGCGCAAACGCGATTCCAGCGCACGAAGCACCGCGTGACGCTGTTGAATGCACTGGCGCGCCAGTTTGTTCAACGCCGCAAATACCAGCGATTGCGCAAAGCGACCGTATTTGTCCAAGCGCACGCCCGTGGGCGGATCGCACGCCGGCAGCTGTGGTACCTACGGCATGCGCCAAAAGCCGCGACAGTGATCAATGCGCACGTCCGCGGGTGGCTCGCACGGCGACGGTTCGTGCGCCAGAAGCGCGCTGCGTCGATCGTCGCGAACGCGTTCCACATGCGCAAGCAGCGCGCGACGTTCGTTGCGATGCGCCACGCAGCGTGCGTGATCGCTGCGACGTACAAGCGCCGCGTCGCGCAGCGTCGCTACGTTGCAATGCAGCGTGCAGCACTGACGCTCCACGCGGTCGGTCGTGGCTTCCTCGCGCGGCTCAAGTTTGGCAAGAAAGCGCGCGCGCGTGCTGTGCGGCGCAACAAAGCACAACGTGAGATCGCGCGCATTACTCGAGGCTTCCTCGCGCGCCGTGCGTTCCAGCGCGCGCGGCAGCGCGTGATCATGATCCAAGCACGCGTCCGGGCAAACAAAGTTCGCACCGAGTACCTGAAAGGCCGCGAAGCGACGATCAACTCGCAGGCGATGATCCGCCGCGCGCTCGTCCGCCGTAAGTTTCTGCGCGAGAAGAAGATGGCGACGCGCATCGCAGCGTTCGGCCGCATGATCATCTGTCGGCAGCGCTACATGGCCGAGCGCCGCAAGATCGTGCTGCTCCAGTCGCTCTGGCGCATGCAGCTCGCACGGCGCGTGCGTGCGCAGCGCGTTCACCAAGTCGTACTGCTCCAGTCGCTCTGGCGCTGCCACGCGGCAGCAACAAAGTACCACGCAACGCGGCAGCACATTGTCGTCCTCCAAGCGTTCAGCCGCATGGCGCTTGCGCGCACATCGTTCGTCAAGCTCAAAGCCGCAGTCGTCGTCGCGCAAGCGGCGGTGCGGCAGTACCTCGGCCGTCGGACGTTCATGCGCTGCCGCCGGGGCATCACGCAGTGTCAAGCGCGCTTCCGCGGCACGATGCAACGCAAGCGGTTCCTCCAAGCACGTGGACGGATTGTTGTCGTCCAGAGCGTCTTTCGACAGCGCATGGCGAACAAGACGCTCGTCGTGCGGCGCCGCGCGATGGCGCGCGTCCACTCCGTGCTCCGGATGTTCTTGTCCCGCGTCCGCATGCGCAATCGGACGCGCGAGCTGTTTGCCGCGGCGCATGCGTTCAATCTCACCGAGGTGCTCCACATTGCACAGACGACGCCGGGGATGCTCCGCGTCCGCGACCGATGGAACGACATGATGTCGCTCGTCCACGTCGCCGCGAAGAACGGGGACTTGAACCTCGCGCGGTTCGTCTTGGAGGAGAACCCGCAGCTCGAGGACCTCGTGTTTGGGAAAGACGCCGCCGGTAGCACGCCACTGCACTATGCGTGTCGCCTCGCACACGTTGATATGGTCAAGCTGCTGGCGAAGATCGCAAATCGGAATGCGATTCCGCTGTACGATCACCACTCAGAGTATAGCGGTTTGCGCGAACGCAGTGCGAGCAGCGCCAGCAGCGCGGCCGATGACTCGTCGACGTCCGAGAAGCTCCGGTCGATCTCGAGCGTCAGCTTGGCGTCGACGACGATGCGGTCACCGTCCGCGGCGATGGCGCAAGCGTACGCGACTGCGAACGGCGGCAGCAGCAGCAGCATTGGCAGTGCCGCGGACTTGCGCTTGCGGGGCATGTCGTCGACGTCGTCGTCGTTCTCGATGCAACCGGCTGCAGCGCCAGGCGATGCACCACCGGCGAACATGCCCACAAAACGCCCGGGTCGCCGGACGCTCGTGTCGTCCGGTGCGCGGGGTCTCGGCATGCGCGGGTCGATCGGGTCGTTGCCACCAATCCTCATGGCGACCGTCCAAATCGCGATCTACAAAGAAGGCTTCCTCCGCAAAGCGAGCGGCACGCGATGGGCAAACAAGCGCTACGTCGTGATTGATGAGGTCTGTCTGTCGTATTACAAAGCGCCGAAGGACCGCATTCCGCTCAAGATCGTCGAGCTCTGTGATGCGACGATCCAGCGCATCTCGCACGTCGACAATTGCTTTGAGATCCACTCGCCGCGGCTCAAGAGCTCGAAGAACCCCGACGGTGTGTTGTCGTTCGTTGCCGATTCAGAGGAGGATGTGCACGAGTGGATGGCCGCGACGCGCAAAGTTCGCGGCGTGCGCGTCAAGACCGCGAGCCCGCCGTTCCAGAACATGATCTGCATCGACACGGCGCTTCGGCGCGAGTACGTCAACATGAAGAACAAACTTGGGTTCACGCCACTGCACGTCGCAGTCCAGAACGACGACGACGAGGGCTTTGAAGCCGCCAAGGTCTGCGTGTGGCTCATTGAGAACGGCACGGACGTGAACGCTGTCGACATGAACGGCGACACGGCGTTGCACTATGCGGTCATGCTCAATCGGTTCGATCTCGTTGAGACGCTCATGAAGCGCGGCGCAGACCCGAGCATCAGCAACGCGAAGGGCTTGAAGCCGGTCGACATTACACCGGAAGACGACATGAAAGAGTTGCTCGATCCAGAAGCGATTGCAGCAGCGGAAGCAGCCGCGACTGCGTCGATCGACGCGTTCCACGCCACGGCGACCCACCAGCAACAGCAGCAGCAGCACGCACAGCATCACATGGTGTCGAAACCGCTGCTCAAGTCCCCACTGCGACTCGCTGACAGTACGTACGTGTCTGTGTTCCTCGGCGCAGTTGCTGTCGCAACGGCGCCGATCATGGAGACGCCGCACTTCAATCTGTACATCCTCGACTCGAAAGGCACGGTCGTCGAAGCAGCGCAGCGGACGCCCAAGTCGCTCATCCAAGTCGGTGGGAACTATTGGTGGTTCGGGAACACGTGGTACCTCCAGACACCACTCGAGCACCTCAAAGAGGGTACGTCTTGCCTAACTATCATGGTGTTGACTGAGTGGCTGGCTAATTGGACGCGTGGAGCGAGCTGCGTATACTAACTCGCCTGCATGCCTATCTGCGGCAACTGATAGGCTGCGTTGCGGTGATGGAACTCCGCCATCGTAACCTCGTGACCGATGAGATCGAAGTCGGTTGCTGGACGTTCTTCCGACTCGATCTGAGCAAGATCACGAGCACGTCCGTGACGTTTGAGATGTACGCGCCACCGGTCGATCCATTCAGCAACATCCTCGCGCGCATTCCTGGCGACTCGTTCTTACAGGCAGAGATCAACGTCTCGCTGTGAGAGTGTAGAGTGCTAGAGCACTGGCTGTGTGAGAGATTGAGTATAGATGTGATGATGTGAATGGCCGACAGTCATCACGTGAAGACGCTGCCAGAGCAGATGTGTGTAAACAGATGAAACATGACGACAGTACGAATCATAATTGACATGCAATAGAGCTGTGTCATATGTAGTCTAAAGCATACGACGCGCTGAATTATGCAACCGATGTGCCCACGGCCACACTATCGTCATGGTCGTCGTGGTCGACGAGCAGTGCGGCAGTAAGCACTTGCTGTGCAGCGTTCGGCTTGCGCCAGAGACTGCGCCAGGACAGACCGCGTTCCGCTGCGAGACCCTGTGCAAGTCGTTGACAAGCACACGCAGGTCGCGGCGTGGCTGCAGTGAGCATGCTGAACATGCTCGACCTGCTGTGCGACAAGCGCTGGTTTGCTGTGTCTGCAGTCGTGAGCATCGCGACGGTCGAGTCGGAATTGCTCTCCGTGGTCTCGATCGCGTGCCGCAACTTCGAGTCGTTGCGTGCGTCAAAGTAAAACAGCGCTGTGCTGCTGCTCTCGAACGCTTGCTCGTGGCGTGCGTGGTGGAGCAT
>JAADXH010001074.1:0-13884 GCA_023337595.1 Globisporangium camurandrum | reverse complement strand
GTAGCAGCAGTAGACAGCAGCACACAACGCACTTTCTCGGTCGCTTTGTACACAATGCCGTACGTCCCTTCGCCAATGACCTTCTCGATCGTGTACTTCTCCATCTCGTAGGCACGTACTTGCTCACATGCGCAAGCGAAATAGACACTTCCACTATTGCAATAACGTGTCGTTGTTGATCGCTACTTCCTGTACTTGCAGATGCCTCCTACTGTCTCCACGTATCACAACTACTAGCAACGTTATCGCGACCGCTCACCAGCCGGCAAAGTTCCCAAACCCGCTACTACTTGTCACTTTGCTCTTCTTCTTGCTTTCGATCGCACTCGGCACTGTTGCCGTTTTACTATCCACTATCACCTCCTTTGCACTCTCCTCAGCTGCGGCATGACGCCGTTTCTTGGTCACTTGTTGCTGCTGCAAGTACTTGCCGACGCTCTCGTCTTTCGTACACGCGTCAGTTGACACACCAAGCGGCGCAACAAGCGCATCCAATCCCCCATCGCTATTATCGTACGCGATCCAGTCGTTCCCGACTTTCACGACCGTCCCCTGGACTTTCGCACGTGCTTCCGATGCTCGCTTCGCATGCGCAACCTCCTGGACATCTTTCCCCTGTGCTTCTGCCTCTTCCAACTCCTGAAACGGATCGTTGAACACGTCAGTTTTGAGAATTCGAACATCGTCGAATGGTCGATCGTCTCCGTCTACCGACAAGCGTTCGATCCGATCGAGGACGTCGAAACCACCGACGACGTGCCCAAACACCGCGTGTTTTTTGTCCAAGTGCGTACACGCGGCAAATGTAATGAAGAACTGCGACCTGTTTGTTCCTGGACCAGCGTTGGCCATCGATACGACGCCGCGCTTGTCGTGTGACTATATAACGAGTAGAGTCAGTTGGTGGTAGATAGAGCCAGTTTTGAATATATACAAAACGTACGAGGCGACTGTCGATCTCGTCGCGGAACGGCAACTTCCAGATCGACTCGCCGCCGCGTCCAGTGCCAGTTGGATCGCCGCCCTGGAGCATGAAGCCTTTGATCAAGCGATGGAAGGATACGTTATCATAATAGTGCGTCCGACACAATGAAACAAAGTTGTCGGCGGTCTCTGGGACGAAATCACAATGAATCTCCAAGTTCAAATCGCCCAGTGTCGTCGTCAACCGCACAAGCGCTTTCTGTTTCATGCGGCGGATGATGCGCCAGCGCCGCTCGAGCGTCTCGCGCTGCGTTGCGATCGCAGATGCGTTGATCGTCATCGGCGTCATTGCACTCGACGTGAACGACCGCGAGACGTCGCCGGCTGTAAACTGCGAGTACTGGATCTTTGCGTTGTTGTCTGTAGTGGCAGCAGCAGCAGTAACTGCAGCAGCGTGTTGCGTCGGTTTCGAGTGCGTGAGCGACGCGACGATCTTGTCCTTTGCACTGACGCCAACGTCGTCACCGCGTTGGATCTTGTCGATGAGTTCTTTCTGTGCCGCACGCGTTGCTTCGAGCTAATAGGGCGACAAAAAAGAGCAAGTGTGCGCGTGTGGCTGTTAGGAACGAGCGTTGAGCATGTGTACATAAAAGAGCCAGCGACATCGTACCTCTTGCAAGATGCGATCTGTTGCTGCTGTTGTCCGAATGTTTTTGACAATCGTCTCTGGCTGTGCTTTCTATTTAGCGATAATGAAAAGAAAGAAAGAGAGAGAGAGAGAGAGAGAGAGAGTGAGTGAGAACAACCCACTCAATACAGTCATCATTAGTCGCTTGTTCAAACCTGATCGAGCGCTTTGGCGCGTCGCAAGTGCTCAAAATTCTCGATTTCGCGCGTCGACAGGTCGTGGGGATCTTGTAAAATGATAATGTCCTTCCGCTTGAACGCTGCACCAGTCAGGAGATCCTATAGATTGCGTAATCAGCCTATTTGTTGATGATCTAGTGCATAAAAAAGCCAATTGTATAATCGTACGGTCCAGTTCTTGGGTTTGATGTTCAGTTCCTCGATCGCTTCGTACGCAAAGACGTTCCCAGTTGTGGCAATTGCTGCGATCTTAGAGTTGTCGGTAAACACTTTGTACGTCACGGGGCAAAACAGTTCGTGCTGTGCATTGCGACTGAATGTCAGGCGAATGAGCTCCTTGAGCGTCAATGGCGCGCCCGTCACTGGGTTCTATACAGGGAATAACGAGGCAGTGAGAGAGGCACGTGCAGAGCGGTAGAGTGCAATGCGATGCGAGACGTACGATTTGGTGCTGCTTGACGTACGGGACGACGGCTTCGAGGTCAAACAAGTGACCTTCGCGCGTACACACGGGGTTCTGATTGAGGATGCCGCACATGCGATGTAAATGCAACGGCCACAAGAAGTGAAGAGACGAACAGTGGTGCGGTGCACGTACTTTGAATGGCGAGAGCGTGATCGCACAGCAGTTGAACGGCAGACCTGCAGGGTGCGTACGCAAATAAGCAATCAATGAGGTGTATGTTGGCAGCGCGCATGCGTGCAAGCGATCAAAGGACGCACGACGGTAGGCGCGACGGATCTCCGCTTTCTTGCCACCGTAGAGGTACTTGTGCTCGGTCTGTGTGACAAACAGTCGGTCCTTGCTGTGGCGGTTCTTCCCCATTGCGAGCGTTCGTGATGAATGTCGTTGTCAGACAACGAGCTGTTTTCAGACAACGCGTTGTAAAGTATTGTTGTTATAAAGCACACCCGCAAACACGACCAAGAACGACAATGGTCGTTTATAACATACTTTTCGTCGCTCGACGAAGCTGTTTTGGCGTACACTTTCGATCAAGATCACGATGGCGACGATCGCGCGAATTGCTTCGCGCCGTGCTGTTGCGGCCACGGCTGCAGCTGCACGCACTCGCTCGACGATTGTTGCTATCGGTCGAAGCAGCAGCACTAGCGCCATGACCCGCTATGCATCCTCCAGTGCGCTCCATAACATCCATCCGCCAACTGCCGTGCGCTCGATGAGCACAACGACGCCGTCACCACCACCTCCAACATCAACGCCGATCGACGAAATCGAGCCAGTGACGATCGATGTGTGGGAGGCCGTGCGCGTGATGCGGGCGCCAGACGTGACGACCCAGCAGCGCATCGACGTGATCGACGCATTCCGCGTCGACGCGCCGTCCGTGCTCGAGAAACAAAAGCAGGCGCTGACGCTCGTCGAGAGCGACGCGATCGCTGCGCTGCTCGAGTTCCTCCAGGACGCGGACAGCACCGAGGCGTCTGAACTCCTCGTCCCCGCGTTCCTCGCGCTCATTCGCTTGGCGTCGCAGCCGCTAATCGTACAGGAACTGCTGCGACTCGACGCAATGCCGCTGTTGGCGCACTTTCTCACGCTTTCGGATCCGCGGCTACAGGCAGCAGCGAGCTTGACGCTCGGCCTCGTCGCGCATCAGCCGGAAGCGAGCGACGCAGTGAGCGATCCGCACGTCCTCGCAAGCGTCTTGCACCTACTTGCCAGCAAGCACGAAGCGATCCAGCGTGCAGGTGCGACATGCGTTGCGAACGTCGCAGGCCACGCGGCCGTGCGGACGAAGCTGCTGGCCGCGACCGATGCGTTAGGCGCGCTGTCGCACTTGCTGACGTCCGAGCAGTGTACGTTAAATGTCTCTACACTACTGTAGATGGCGGACTGGCTAATGGACTGCTTATGCACACACAACCAGCCGACGCAATGCGCAGTGCTGCAGCATTTGCGCTCGGGAATTTGCTCTCAGATCGCGACATGGAAGCACAAGACGCACTGCGCGAGGTGCGATTGGTTGGTAGAAACTGACTCTCTTGTGCGTCGACCATCACTCACACTCTCGTCCTCTTAACAACTAGAACGGCGCACTCGCGGACCTCGTGCAGCTGCTGTCGCCGTCGTTCAGTGAAGACGTCAGCAGTAGCGCTGCGTGGGCGATTCACCACAGCGTGGCTTTGAACTCTATGAACCAGATGCTCGTAGCGGACGCTGGTGGCCTCGCGCTCCTTGTGACGCACTTGAGCGCTGCAACTGCACAGCTCCAGACGAACGCGTTGTTGGCGCTTGCGAGTGCGATTGACGGCCACACTGTGAGTACGCAATGGTGTCGGGACCAGGGCGTCGATGCGACGTTGAAGCAGATTGAAACCGACGACGGCGACGACATGGACGGTAGTGCGAAGCGCGCATTGCAGCAGATTCGAGACGCAATTGCGTCCAATTAAGAGGAGATTAGGGAAGAGAGAAAGAGAGAGAGAGAGCCAGATACGCGACACGCACCATTCGACGCGTTTATTCGGTCGTTCCATGCAATCGAATCGCCCTCTCCTCCATCCTCGTTCATGCATCACTTCCACTGGCTCTCTCCTACGCATTTATCCTCTTTGCCTCTGCTTCACTTACTGGCTGCTGACGTCTTGAGGCGAATCGATCGTCGAACGCTGCGGGAGAACGTGTCACTCGACACTGCGACAAACAGCACGAGCAGCAACACAATCCCGCCAAACCAGAACGCGCCACTCGATGCGCCACTCGCAAAAGAATCCGCCACGTCTGCACGCAGCCGCAAACCACCCGCACGTTTGTGCTGCTGCTGGGAGTCGACGCCAGTGCCACCGCCAGTGTCCGCGTGGGCGTCGACTGCATGTTGCATAGTCTTGTCGTCCAGATCACCATCCTCCTGCAGCACCAGCGGCGTCGCTTTGTTGTTGTTGGCGCGCGTTGCTGCAGTCGCTATCGCTTTTGTCTTTGGGTACAGCGTCCAGCCCGTCCCGACAACTTGTTCAACGACCTTTGGATTCGCATAGGGGACCCAGTGGAGTTGATTGCACGAGTGCGTATCGTTCGTCTGTGGCGTAAACGACACGCCGGAGAAATTCAAAAACTGTTTAAACGTCCGTGCAGTGCCAAACGCAAATGCGTCCATCTCCAGAGCGTCGACGTGGCCCTTGAACGGCGTCCCGACGATCAAATGGAACCGATTGACGCCCATTTCAGTCTCAATTGCTTTCTTTGCAGTGTCCACCTTGACGTGTTCAAAGCGCGCAGGTACTTTCGAGTAATTGTGGTACACGACGCTCCCTAATTGCGACGGTGAGTACATGTCGTACCCGTGCGTCCAGAGGTGCGACGCGCGCAAAAACTCCTCACCGTCAAACATCCACAGCGTGTGGGAATCGATCAACACGCGTCGCTCGGCGTGGCACTTGGAAAACGACAACCCAGCGCCCCAGAGCGCTGCAAGTTGCGGCCACTTGGAGTTACTGATCATCGACGCGCCTTCGTTCCGGACGAGGCCGTTGCCGCCGCGGATCGTCGTACACAGATGCGGTAGTGAATTCGGGTGTTTGTTGTCGCCATTCTCCAAAACAAAGTCATGGATGTGGTGCAAATACGTTGTCAAGACCGCCATCTCATTGTCGACGCGGCGCCACTCGGCTAATAAATTCACATCCCATGCGTTCGTAAAGATGCTGTGGCCATCGAGCTGCAAACAAAAGTCTTCTTGCTGCAGGAGCTTCTGCTGGAAGTGCCGCGCGAGCGTCGGACCCCGTGAGTCGTCTGCCAGATGCTCGTCGATGCGAATTTGAGTGCGATACGGACACGCGCCTTTCCCGGGCCAGTGCGCACTCGCCATTTTACAGAATTCGTCGATGCACGTTGCGTCGCCCGGGTTCACTTGATCCACGACGCCAAACGTGACGCGATCTGGGTGCGTTGCGCGCATGAGGCCGGTGAAGATCGTCTTCGCACATCGGTAGCCGTCGCGAAAGACCGAGAGACCGACAAAGACGTTTGGCGCTGCGGGCATGACCGGTGGCGGTGGCCGCAACGCTGCAAGCGATGGGTCAAGTGGAATGTGCTGTACGCTCGGGTTGAGCTTCACGGTTCCACCGCTGTTGATGATGCCCATCTCGGACTCGAGCGACTCGGCTGCGTGTGCGACTGGCGCTGCCACGACTGCGAGCAGCGCGAGTGCTGCTGCGAGCAGCGCCGACGGGGAGCGCAGCACAGCGACCATTGCTATCGATTTGCAGTGATAGAGGAAGGGGTCGGACGCCAGTCTAGGAATGAACTACTCGTGTACACGCGTGATCTCTGTTGTGTCGCGGGTCACGGAGCCTGTGATGCAAGGGAGAGCAAACGAGGCGCGCGTCTTCGAGTTGTTTTTGGATTCAGCACCGTTTTTTTCGAGGAGGTACATTTGAGCAGCACGTCACGGATTACATTTTATCACTATATGGAAAACTTATAAATCGGTGGATCGGGTTGAACAGAACGAAGAACCAAACTGGACACCAAGCGGTGCGAAATAACTAAACATCCCTTTCGATAACTTACTGACGCGAACCATGCTTTCATGTACACGTGTGTGTGTGCGTGTGCATTTCAACGGCTATAATCCTCTGTCCAAAGCGCCAGTAGTGCGTCATATCCTCGTCCGATGTGTCTCAAGCGCCTATGTCGATAGCAGCGTCTGGATGCAGCCACGCAAAGCGGAACGTGTAGTCGACACCTGTGATCCCAATCCACAGCGATTCCACGTGTTAGACACTCCAATGATCAACCAATGAACTGATTACACGCACATCGACCCACACACAAGACACACACCAGTGTGGTAGAGCTGGAACTGGAGCACGAAGACGATCCATAAAATGAGTTGCCCTTGCACGAGCTCCACTTGGCTCTCGAGCACGAATGCAAGTTGATACATCGGGAGGTACCGCAACTTTTGCCAATAGACCAAGCTGAGCACTGCGAACGAAAGAAACTCGAGTGCCGTAAACAGCAACACGTTCGCGAGCAAGCGCACATCGTTGTCGCTGGCGCTGTCGCTGCTGGTGATGCCGTCGCTATCGTTTGGCGTGTACGAGTAGTACGCATCGCTCGGTAGCTGCCGACGGATCGTGTAGTAGACAATGTAGACAAACGGGACGACGTACTCGATAAACTCCACGAGTATGACGTACTCGATGTGGAAGAGCCCTTGCAATGTCGCAGTCAGCAGACGCGAGTCGCTTGCGCCGCCGTCCGCCTTGCGCGTTGTCGTGGACGATGCCTGTCGCTCCATGGCGCTTTTAGCTGCTATCTCAGCGAGCGGCAATTGCGCTGAAGCAATCGCTTGGACGAGCGTTGGCGCATCTACGGTCGCAAGCGAGCCTGGCTGGTGAGCTTCATTCGCGTGGATAACGCCGCAAGCGGTTGCTGGCATCGCCTTCAAAGGCGCTGTCACAGGCGCTGGTACGATCTGCGTCCTGTGTGGCTGCAGCGGTGCCGATGCATTCGATACCCGCCCGCCAGTATGAAACAGCTGCTGCCTCTCAAGCACATCGAGCAGCCGCTCGTGCGCTAAGGAGACTTTGTGCTTGTTACATGCGCGGAGGTTGATGCACTGCATCTCACTTCGAAGCAGCCCGTCTGGAGGATTGCAAACACTTAGTGCAATTGCAACAAAGTCTGCGCTCGTTGCACTGCCTGTTGTGGCTGCGAGCGATCGTTTCGTCGTCTCTACCAAGCGCTGGATTGCCTCGACGCGCTTGTGCGAACCGTGGAGCTCCCACAGCGACTGTGCGTAGTCAACGCCGATGAGCATAAGCACTGTAACGATCGAACTCGCGGTCTGCATACAAGACGTCATGTATAGTGCGTTGAAGACCTCGACGAGCATCACGACAGTGGCTGCCATGAAGTCCTCCATGTACATCGCACGCTGCGCTGCGAGGTTCTTGATCCAGATCTTGAACGCTTGCATCACTAAGATCAAGAGGCTCTGGACGATCGTGTCGGACGCAATGAACAGTGCGTTGTACGCTGGGTACACGACCAGCAAGATCCCTGCGATGAACGCGAGCTGGAAGTAAAACTCGAGTTCCCGCCGGACAGTCGGGTCCATTGCACTCGGTCGAATGCCAAGCACGAGGACGACGACAGTGCAGCTGATCGTGACTGCGAGCATGCTCCCGAGTGCGTTCTGGAACGGAATCGGGAACACCACGAGTGCGCCAATGAGTATGGCGCAAGCGATGTAGATGCTCGTGGCGATCGTACTGACGAGAAAACACTTGGCGGTCGTGAACGGCAGCTCGGGGATGAGTATTTTGACTTGGATCGTCATGCCAGCGTTCATGATGAACAGCGTGAGCCAACTGCGCGTCCAGAAGCCCCAGTTTGCAAGTGCACCGGCCTCAGGGCGCTGCAGTGGAATGCACTCGATGAGCACGACGAGCACGAGTGCAGGCAGCGGCGTGGCGACGCAGACGCCGACCATGTGGACGATCGACGTCGTGCGGCAGTAGAGATCCATCGCCATGAGCCGCTCGATCGAGTACTTGCCTTTGTTGCTCACTTGCAGCGCATGCCACGTCGCAAGCGCTTTCGCGACGAGCGTTTGCGCCGAACGGTGCGTGTTGTTGGGTCTGCTGCTGTTGCAGTTGTTGCTACGTGCAGTGGCGACCGGCGCTGGCATGACGCTCGTGCCCATTGCAAACGTCGTTGTGTTTGAATGCTCGTGTACGACACATTGTTGTGTCTATTCTTATCAGTAACCAGACATGAAATGACGGACATGAAATGACAGCAGCGTTGTATTGTGGTATCTACTACGCAGCTACAGCACTACACACTTCTCTTCCTTCGGGTCCTACAGTCGTGCCTACTAAAGTTGCGGCTGCTACATCACCGTTTCGGACCTCACAGATCGCAAATACGACTTCACACGTAACGATTAACAGCGCGGTCGATATGTATGACGTCCAGACAAAGTACGTGCTGTCGCCGTGGGAGAACGGTAGCGTGCCGATAAAGATCCCGATGACGCTCATTGAGATGTTGAGGAGGCGCATGACGTGGTACATGCGCTGCTGCGACGTGATCGCTTGCTTATGGAGGTACCGCATTGATACGAGCGTCGGTAGGATCTGCCCCGCGAGCAACAACAGCAGCAACACGTCGCTGACGTGGACGATCAATGACAGCATGCCGTAGTCTTTCCAGAGGTGCACAAAGATCCACACACGACGGCGACGTGGCCGTGGATTAGCTACGCGAAAGCGCTGCTGTGGAGAAGTCGCTTTCGATGCTTGATACGCAACGTCCGTGCGGCAAAGCGTTGACACGATCGTGTTGATCGACACGGCAACGTCACACACTGCAAGGATGACAGACGCAACGACCTTTTCGTCGTGCTTGAATGCAAGTGTGTGCGTTCCACTACTAGATGTACGAAGTGTGAGGTGACCTATCACAGCACCAAAGAGTGCGAGCTTGATGAGCTGGACGGTCGCTGGGAAGAACGGATGCTGCAGCATGCGCAGCTGCGAGTTGCAGCAGCAGTGTGTGCAGATGCGCGGCAGCAGCACGATCGCAGCACTGGCAAGCCAGAGCGACGACAGTGCGCCGATGAGGAGCTGCGCATTGAGCCACGCGTCGGTGTCGAGTTCGACTGCGTCGAAGAACGACGTCGCGATCGCAAAGCTCGTGACAAACTCACACAACGTGACGAGCCAGTCCTGGAAGCCTGGGAGTGATGCGGGCGCGATGAGCAAGTCGAGCTCGAGCGAGAGCAGATTCAAGCGATGTAACGGCGCGGGGGACAGCAGTGCCGCCATGTGACTTTGCGTCAAGCACGTTGTCGTCAAGGTTGCTGCGTGCTTGCTGCAGTTACGCAGTTGATCCGGTCGCTGATTGAACGTCGATGTCAATCAATCAACGCATGTGCTTTTACAAATGGCTTCGTTGTTAAATAGTATAACACTAGATAGATATATGCATATCTAGTAGCCACAATATTAAGTCCCCCATCGCAAAACAAACACACGCGATCGCAAAAACAGCAACAACAACAAATTGTGGCAGCGACGCATCAGCACGCTTGTCGACGCCGGCGTGATCAACTGTGTGAGGGCGCAAGCAAGAAGTGCGCGCAACGGTAGCTCCCGTTTTTGCAACAGCGTATCCACACCTCGCTGTCTTTGCGCGAACTCACTCGATGGTCGGCAAGATGGTCGGCAACAAACACAAGAATGGCATCACATGCATGTTCCCCGGCTGCGGCAAGACGATGAGAACGCAAAAGTTCAAGCTCCACTTTACAAAGCAACACCTCGCGCCAAGCGAGGAGTACAGCATCGAACATCGACGCCAGTACGAGGTCGCGCGCGACAACGACAACGCACTCAGCAGTCCGGTGCGTTCGACCGCGAAAGCAACCACGAAAGCAGCAACTGCCACACCTGCTGCAGCTGCTACTGCGATGATAGCGCAGCTACCAGTCGTCAAACAGCAGCCTCTCAGTGACCAGCCCACGACTGTGCCGGTTCAGATCATCGCGTCGCCAGTGCCAGCAGCAGCAGCTGCTCTGACCGCTGTCCCATCGGCGCTTCCAGGACTGACAACGACGGTCCTCTCGCCAGTGCTGAACAACGCGACTGGCAATAGCGCCACAGCTCTGCCATCCGACAGCAGCAGCAGTTTTGACGTCGCGAGCGTCGGTACTTCGCACCACTTGGCAGCTGCCGACGCGCTCGAGCAGCAAGAACATCAGCAACTGCTGCAGCGGCTACACCGCATGGAGTCGCAGTACGCGCCAGTCGCGCAGCGCATTGCAGACGCACGTGCTGCACACACAGCAACTGCAACGATGGGTATCACTCCGCCATCGCCAGCTACAGCGACCAACTCGCTGCTCAGCAGTAGCAGCAACGAGCGGCCAGCAGCAGCAGCAGCCGACCCGTCGCGTGTGGTGCTTGCGCAGTACGTCGAGCTAATGGACCAGCGCTTTGACGAGTTAATACAAAAGATGGCGCACGTGATCGATGGCCAGCAGGAGCTCATTCGTGTGTTGCGGCAGCAGCCAATTCCAACGGACGTCGTGCAGCTACTGGCGCAGACGCCGTCGCTCGCACAGCAACTGCTGCAGAGCCACCAGAGTCCAGACGCAAGTAGCTACAAGCGCAGAAAGGTGAGCGGTGCCAACGATGCAGCACAGCAACAGCAGCAGCAGCAACACGAGGGAGCAAATGGAAGTGAAGGAGCATCGTCCGAGTTGCTGTAGAGAGCATGTGCTGCGGGGTGTTTGGGACGAAATACTGAGTAATTTGCGATTTGTGGCAAGACACATTTTCCGTTTTATGGTCACATATTTGCTGCTGGTGATGGGAAGAGGAGTGTTTACACAAAATACTTTTACTTTCTTGCAAAAGCGTCGAAGCGAGTGAGTGACAATGAGACTGCGTGAGAGATTGCCAAGGACGGTGATAGATGGTGAGTAAAAGAATTCGAACGTGCAATTTGATGAGAACACGTGAGTTTGAGCGAGATCGAAAGAGAGAGCAAGTGAGAGAAGGATGACACGAGTTATACTGTACTAGTATACTCGAATAATATTAATTAACGTCACGATATGAGCCTTTCGTGCCACCAATCAAAATTGCAATCTACACAAAAATCGTCAAAAGCAAACACGCACGTTCGACGTGATCGAGTGAGCATGAGCGACCAGGCAGTCGAAGCGATCGTGAGCGTGGAGCAGACGCTTGCAGCGGTCGAGGAGCACCTGGCAGTGTTTAAGCAAGACACGCTCGAGCGCGTCACGGCAGAGCTGAGTCCGCTCGAGAAAGCCAAAGTGCAGGTCTCACTTGGTGCGTCGCTCTTGCCCTCGTTGCCGTGATATGTTGATGCAGTCGTTGCTGTCTGCTGCATGTACTATGTGTGTGCGCACACGACTAACCGACTGTTTGTGTATTATCACTGCGCAGCGTACTCGGTGAATGCGCTGCTGTATGTGTACCTCAAGTCACAGGGCGTGTCAGCAAAGGACATTCGCCAGACGCACGTCAAGCAGGAACTCGAGCGCGTCAAGGCGTTCGTGAAGAAGATCAAGGACACGGAGGAGCTCGTAAAGGGGCCGACGCTTTCGCTTGCAAAGGACGCAGCAAAGCGCATGGTGCACAGTGCACTGAGCTCTGATCAAGTGTACGTCGACGCACTTGCTGCCACGAGCGATGGCCCAGCAGACGCTTCGAGCAAGTCGACGAACAACAACAAGAGCAAGAAAAACAAGAATGCAGCAAGCGGCAGCAACAATGCAAAGAGCAAACGTCGGCGAAAACAGTGAATTGCAAGCTGGTTGTTGCAAGTTTACAGATAAGTACAATACATTTTTTTGCACGAGTTGCTTTGGTTGCAAAAAGTTGTGCATGTTACAAATATGCACGTACAAGTTGTTTTGTTGTTTTGTTGTTGTTGTGCATGTTACAAATGCGCACGTACAACAAATGGCAACTTGCTTGTCGCTATAAACTCTACGCATAGTTGTAGAGACACGTGATCTGCTGCGGGTGCGTCTCTTGGCGACACAGTGGACACTCGGCTTTGTTCTTCTGGCACCACCCGACGATGCACTCCCAACAAAAGACGTGTCCACACGGCGTCACAGCAGGCGCGATGCGATCTCCGAGACACAGTGCGCACTTGCGCGTTGCATTCCCACCGCTGCGGCGACTCGAGGAGGAGGCTGTTGCTCCTGGCACCACGTGGAAAGGATTTGCACCACTCGATGCTGTCGGGACGCGGTCCGAGTGGCCCGCTGCTTGTGTTGCATCTTGTCCAGCACCGCCGAGCTTGTGCTTGTTGTCCTGTACGTAGTGACGTTGCAGTCGCTTCGTCTCGACACCTGCTGTCACAAATAGACGCAGCGCCATCATGTAGCCCTGTCGCATACAAACAGCGAGAGTGACCTTCAGTCGTACGGCAGCTATAACAGATAGCAGCAACAGCACGTGACGTACCAACAGCGACAAGTTGATCGCTGGCGCCAAATCGGAGCGCACAAACACGTACTGCGTCTTGCTCATGCGCGTTGCCACGTGCAAGTACTTGGCAAAGATGTAGAAGCCCGCGAGGTGGAGCTGGCTTGCCCACGTGCGCACACGTGTGAGCGAAAATGCGTAGGACGCAGGGAACACGTTGCTCTCCATGTGCGTCGCAAGCGCTTTGAGCCGCGCAACGAGGCGGTCGATTGCTTGGAGAGCGCGCTGTGGCGTCAACTGTGCTAGCGCCAGCGAGCGCTCTGCAGCGGTTCCATTCGGTGTGGTAATAGCAACAGCACTGTCGCTTGTTGTTGATGCTGATGCTGCTGCAGCTCTGCGCGCATTCGCCTGGCGTTCACGCAGCTGCTGCTCCATGCGTTCGCGTGGCGAGCGCGTGAGCTGAACCAAGTTGCGCCAGCCGCTCTGCGATCGTGCTGCAATGTACGACGGCAGCAGTGCGAGCGCGAGCCAGAGCAGTTGGCGCGACCGCGTGATGTGCACGACACGCTCGACTGCTGCTGCGGCGGCGTTTGAGCCACCGCTGCTGCGACTGCTGTTCATAGCGACTGTCTCGGTTGTCACGCGCATAATGTCGCAGAACTCCTCACCGAGTGTCTGCATCGGGTGTGTGCGGCCGAGTGCGAGCAGGTAATAGAGCGCGCCAGCGATTGCCGAGAGCTCCGGCAGGAGCTGCGAGAGCAAGTGTGCGCCACAGCAGCGCTCGAGCACTTCGCGCAGCAGGCTCTTGAGCTCGCCCTCGTACACCTCATCCTTGCTGTGCGCAAGCAGTAGCTCCGCGCACGCGCCAGCAGCTGGAAACATTGGCGCAGGTGCGCGTCGATCGGTCGTTGGCGCCGGCGTCGTCGACATCGTAGTCGTCTTTTTGTCGAGCGCGTTCGTTGAGCTTGTTGAGTTTGTTGTCGAAGTTTGTCGCGTCAACTGCGAACAAACATACACCCCTGGTCAATATTTTAGGGACACACACTTTTTGCATCATAACTTTTGATAGACTGCGATTCAAACGATGATGTTTAGATATGTTGCTCGCACAAGTGTGAGATGTCTGTATCTGTTGGTTTCGCGCTCAAATTC
>JAADXH010001073.1:0-13885 GCA_023337595.1 Globisporangium camurandrum | reverse complement strand
TGCCTAAGTTGAAATATGATCAACCCAATTAGAGCTCGAAATGGTGCAGTCAACAGTGACCACTTGTACAACGCTTCACTCTTTATAAAATAGAGAATTATCACCAACGCATTACATTCGTACGAACTGAAGGATATAATCGCATACAATACTACACAGTTGCATTACACAATCCACGGTATGTGAAATTTTTTGTGCATTTGGTCAAACATGTGCTTTTAGACAAATGATGACATAATATATCCACCTCGAGATAAGTAATTCAGTAATATTATCTTGTGTATTTTGTGCTGCAAAAACGATTGCAATCCACATGAAATGCATTTTTAGACGTCAAACGCAAATATTGGTGAAGAGTCATTTTGACCCAAGCTTCATGGAAGTGGTAGAAGTGCCAAGTGCATTTTATATCTGTTCGAGTGGTCATCATTTGAAGCGTAGAAAGAGCAAATGACAACGTTGTGATTATTTTTGACAGTATAGTTCTTACTATTGTAATACCATGATACATATTTTTATCGGTGGATGATAAAACACGGGTATTCATTGGCAAATATGTACGAACTGTGCGATTATCGTTTGTATCGCACGGGCTTTCAATGCACTAATATTTAAGACACTTGTGGTTATATTTGGCTTTAAGATGTAAGTGTGGAAATCGAAATAGTATAGGTCGCTTGCCTAGTGGAGCAAAGTGGGACACGACAACATATTGTCAATGTTGGTAACTCTCCTCTGTCAAACCGATTTTAACTAAGTATTCGTATTTAAACCGCTTTTTAAACTATACCAAAGTGAATAACAAAGAGGAGTCACACAACGCTTGTGTTTTCTTGCATTGCCGCACAGCCTATCCAGATGTCATTCAAATAGCAGAAAAATGCGCGCTTACAAAATGTCAGTAAAATATTGTTTGGAACACGAGGCCAATATAATACACCATGGCTGACCTCGGACAACTAGAGCTTAACATGTGTTTTAATTTATTAAGCCACTGTATTTTTCATCTATTAGACTGAGTTCTCTAAGCATCTCTTTTGCAATGTTTGAGCGCGATGATTCGAGCAATCGAATGGACGCATCCACACCCGAAGACTTGATGAACTAGTTTTCATTCGCGACATGATCAACCGGTATGGAGTTCTAAGTATGGAGAAGTCGAAATGAGAGTTGCCATGGATAATGAATTTACTTGTTATGTTCAATTAATTAGTTATGTTTCTTAATCGACACATGTCGCCGCAATATTTTACTGTCATGAGTAGCTGACGTCGACCCACAGTGTGCGTGATACGTCTCAAGCGCTTATTGCAGAAGTACATGCATGACGACGTACCACAACACAGTTAAACGCGTACACTAACATTCATAGTTAAATGTTATACGGAACTGCGATTCTGTGTGCGGTATACTTTGTTCCGTATACACATACACACGTATTAGTCGTTATACTGCACAATCATCTTGCATTGTGTACATCAAATGTGGTTTAAGTCACTATTTCTATATTTGAATGATTTTATAAATATTCGCGTACACGCACAGGAAACAATAAACTCCTATTTCGTAACGATATACTTATTGCTACGTGCTAAACAATCGTATTGTAAATCGACATTTCACAATTGCGTAATTTAACCTTGTCATTATTTTAGTACGTGTAGCATTGCCGCCAGTCACAATATGTGTAATACAATAGGTTAATTCAAATATACCTACGGGATCATTCATATAGGTATGCACACGCCAGATAGGTTTCGGTACTCCAATTTGCATAATTTATGCTGATATTTCATGCGTTTTACATGTTCAGCAAGCGAAACAAGCACATCGCATGTGTGGGCGCCGCAAAAAGGGTCGCGCAGGAATCGTTTCGGAAGAGGGACGGCCATTATCGTCGCAATCACTGCTGATAGAGTGCGAGGCACTCGCCGACGGATACGCGGTCACGCAGAGCTTGTTGGCGGTTGTCACACACACGCAACAGGACGCAAGGTGCGTATCGCAAGCAAGAAGTGTTGAATACGGATTGTCGTGCTGCTTTGCAATGACACCTCTTGATACTGTCGTGATGCGCTGCTACCACGCGTCATTCAGGCAAGATCACGCGCTCACAGAATGGCACGACGTTATCGTAGCGCTCGACGTCGTCGGAAGATCGCACGGTACGCGCGGCTCTCATTCGTTTCGCGTTCATTCTGCTAAAGCGCTCCAGATCGTTTTACTTGCTCATAGCGTGCTTTGTTTGCTCGAGTGAATAGGACGAATGCGTCTAGTACCGCCGTATCAGGCGCTGCCACTCAAGATGATGCGCTAGAGCGACAAGAGAAGCTCTTGGCAGATCCGCATGACTCAATGTGTGAAGCAGTTCTCCGTGGAGACATTTGCGACATTGAGTTCCTGGTCAAGCACGGATTTTCGCTGAACGAAGCAATGGATATTGCGTGCAGAAGCAGCACTACTAACGACAGCGCGAATGCCAAAATCGTCCAATCTCTGATCCGACTTGGCGCTGACGTGCATGCCAAAAACTTTGGCCACACATTGATAATGTGCACAGTCGAGTGCCATCTCACCGGCGCTACAGCAGAGCTGCTTCGACACCGCGTTGACGTAAACACGAAATGCCTCAGCGGCAGGACAGCGCTGATGTACGCGTCAAAGTGCGGTAAACTGGAACATGTAGTCGATGTGGTCGACGGCGGGACCAAAGAAAACGCGCACAACAGGCACGACAAGACGGCGCTAGCGACACTACAGCAAGTAGAGGCCTGGAGCGGAGACGGTGTAACGGCTGCGCTGCTTCAATATGGTGCGGACGTCAACGCGACATGCAACAAAGGCAAGACCGCATTGATACATGCGTCAAGCCATGGACTGGCCAAATTCGCAGATACGTTGATCCGGCATGGTGCCGACATGAATGCAAAGGACAATCAAGGACGGACTGCGCTGATGCATGCATTACGTAATCAGCACGCAACTACCGTTCGTGTCATCTTTATGTACACTGTGTTCAAGCAACTGTCGGCTAGCGATGATGAACTTGGTTTCATTGCAGCTGCAGCATCTGCCGACGTTGCGCTACTGAAAGAGTTTGTATCCAGGAGTGTCGACATCGACTTTGCAGTACTCGGAGGTAAAACTGCGCTGTGTTACGCTGCCGAATTTGGACACATCGACGCCGTGCACTATCTGATTGAAGTAGGAGCCAGCGTGTCCGTGAAGTCGCATACAAGTCAGCAGCCCCAGTCCGTGTGCGAAACACCACTGACGCTTGCAGGTCGCGCTGGGCACATTGACGTGTTTGAAGCACTCGTACGAGCTGGTGTGCCAGTGAATGTCCGCAGCTTTACCGACGGCGAGACGCTGCTGATTTCAGCTGCTCGGTTTAACTACTTTCCAGCTGTATCACTGCTGATTGCGCATGGCGGGGGTAAACTGCACGTGAAAGACGTCCCAGACGACGAGTGCTCGCTTCTATCTGGCTCGCTGGCAACACTATCGACGATGTGCGCTGCAATCGCGTACGCGTTTGAGCCAATGTACGAGGATACGATCAAGCGTCTGCAGACGATCTGCGCTGTGCTGCAGCACCAAGCAAGCGACGCGTAGCCTCAAACTCTGCAGCATCGTGTTGCGACGGAACCCGAAGAAGATCCCGCTGACTTGGCAGCAGACATTCCACTCACATCAAGCTCGACTGCACGCAACTACGATGCGGTCGTGACGTTCGCTGGTATCGTGTTTCGTGCATGCCGACTGCTTTTCGACATTGAAAAGAAGCCCAGTGCTCTTTTGCGCTTCATAGCACGCCGAGCGCTCGTGCAGCGCATCCACGACATCGACGACGAGCTCGAGAGCTTTTCTCGCATGCAGGGTTGTCATGATCAAGGAACTCTAAGCGCAGTCACACACGAGCCGCCGCAAAGCAAAAGTATCCGCGATATGTTCATTGATCAGCTGCAGCAGCGCTTCGAGCAAGCACTGAGCTCGGACGATGCGCTTCTTGTCGCGCCAGAAAGCGATGCAGATTCCGACTCGGAATTCGACTCGGAATCCGACTCGGAATCCGATGCCTTATCAGAATCCGATGCAAGCATAGACTATTTTAATGTCTACTTGACTGATGCCGGAGTGCAGCGACGCGATACGGCTGTGATGCTTCAGTACGAGCTATCACATCAACAGCACGGACATAACCACACGCAAGCGAGTATGGTCGATGATGTCTTGACGCGATTTTTGCAGGTTTCCAAGATGGAGAAAGCGCCAGAGGTCCCACGCTAGTTCATTTCTCGCGACGACTTGGTGTTCTACAGCTGGAACAGCGTGAGGACGAGCAAACAGTTGAGCCGCTTTGAAGGCACGTGGCGCGGAACCAAGGTGACGATTGAAACAGGCTCCGTATCTGGGATCTACTTCATGACGATCGTATCGGCATGGTATCCGCTTAGTCACCCAAATGTCGTGAAACTCTTTGGTGCGTGTCACATCAGCAACCCTCTCTTATCATTTACGAGTCGACACGCGATGGTATACCGCTGCACGAGTTCTTGCGTTCGAGTAAGTCAAGCGGCACACGAACGTGGCAGTGTCTCCACGATGCAGCTTTGGGGCTACAGTATCTGCACAGCAGCCATGTCGTGCACTGCTGTTTGCAAGGCGAATCGATTATTGTCGGGACTGACATGGTGACGCGGCTGAACAACGTTGGCGGATACCACATTCATCTGTCCGACGAAGTGCGTAATTTACGAATTGGGAAGCACCCGAGCTGATGAACTACCCTGCACCACCAACGACGACGATGTCCGACATCTTTTCATTCGGGATGTGCATCTGGGAAGCGGTGGCGCTTGACCAACCTTGGAAAGACGCTGACGATGATGCCGTTCGCAAAGACGTGATGAATGGGAACCTGCCCGATCGCCCTGCCAGCATGAGCGACGCCGTGTGGACGCTGATCAACGACATGTGTGCGTATAAGCCGACCAATCGTGTGACGATCGCACATGTCGTGAGTCGACTGAAAGAGCTTGTTGACAAGCGAGAGTAATTGAACAGCAGCGATGTTATCAGCACCGGCGCGGTAAGCACCTCCAGTACCGAAAGCCAGCATGAAGTACGTATACTTGTTGGAAATGTGCTAACATTTGTGTGCTTTTGCAGCCCGCCCAGCACACTCACATGAATGAATATGCTGCTATGGATGACCATCAACCACGCACCAGTTGCAAGTCGTCGACAAGCATCGATTTGTAGATCTCGAAGGCATGACTATCTCAGACATACTCACACTCACTACAGCGCGGTGCAAGGAGCTGCCAGATGCGAAGTGGATTCTCAACAATGTGCTACCAGCACTTGAGCTCGCATTTCGTCAGCTGCAAAATAGCAAGAAGACTGCCGTTGATGTCGAAGTTGTGTTGCTGTGTACAGTGCTCGCTCGACTGTGGCGGCACGTACGCACGGCAACGACGAACAAGTCAGTGTATCAAGTAATGCGGAGCCGCAAAGTTGCCGAGTCGCATCGTCTGGTGTATTTGCAGCTGGACAAGCTGCTGGATATGCTCCAGGTGCCAGTAGACGATGTTATCCGCGTGTGGCAGCATGAGATGACAACGTCGATTGCCATTCGCACGCTGACTGCCGACGAGGCCACGGTCGCCGCACTCTATCAGCAAAATCAAACAGGCAAGAGCCTTTCGGATGTGATCCGTTTGAGCCATCTTGACACGCCGCCAGCGAGCTACGAGCACTGGACGCGCGATGGACTGTTCACGGCGGCGACGGCATCGCCGACGTGGCGTCCTGTGTGGTACCTTTCACTAGGTGACCTCGTCTTTAGCGAATCGGACAAACTCGGCCAAGGCGCGTTTGGCGATGTGTACAAAGGTAGATGGCAAGGCGCGCTTGTTGTGATCAAGTTCATGGGCTACGAAGACGACATTGAGACGATCTCGACTGACTTGCTGCTCCACGAAGTGCGCGTGTGGCACCGATTGAATCATCTGCATGTGCTGAAATTCTACGGAGTGAGCCACGTCGACAAGCGGTACTTTGTGTGCGAGCTCGCTGGCAACGGCGAGCTACTCGCGTTCGTCAAGCGACCGGGCAATGAGCGGCTCGTGTGGCGCAAGCTCCATGAAGCAGCGCTTGGCTTGCAGTATCTGCACAGCGAAGGGATCACGCACAACGATCTTAAGGGCGACAACATCATGGTCGCGCTTGACGGCAAAGCAAAGTTCATTGACTTTGGCATGAGCTGTCTGCTGGGCGAAGCCGAGATCCAGGTCGCGAAGAAGAGCATTGGCGCTGAGAACTGGCGCTCGCCCGATTACTTGGAGTGTGGCCGTCCATCACGTGCGTCCGACGTGTACTCGTTCGCGATGTGTATCATCGAGGCCGTGAGTGGTGAAATGCTGTGGGGCAAGGCAGTTCGCGCAGCAACGCTAAAGTACCAGTGGAAGAAAGGGAACACGCCGCCGCTGCCAGAGTCGACGACGCCGAAGCAGCGCAACCTGATCGAGCGCATGATCGTGCACGACCCAGCACAGCGCGCGAGTATGACGTTTGTTGTGAACACGCTCAGCGAGATCGCACACGAGGAGGAGAGCTTGAGCAACGCCGCGTAGCTTGTGTACAACAGAAATGCAGTGTAGTCCCTACAGGACAGCAGCTTGGTATGACTAAGAGTTGTGTAGGGATGGAGCTGTAGCTCGTGTTTATAGTACACATGATGTCCATTTTGCCTTGTGTTTAGCTGCTGCAGCAGTCGTATGAAAACGAGCAAAGGCGCATAGATACTGCGGCGACAACAACTGGTAGTAGCGGTGATACAGTCGTAGGATTGCGTCGTTGCACCGCTCCATGCGTGCGCGCAAATATGAGCATCATGTTTAGTAGTTGATACACACCACCCAACTATGTCGTTAAGCCAACCGAGTGAACAAGTCAGTATGAATTCACACTTCAGAACGTCAGCATGGCGATGCATTCATGTCAGCACTCTTTGCTTCCTGACGAATACGATTACTAGTAGACATACTGCAATTGTTGTTGCTCATTCCAGCATATTTCGTTACGTATCTACGATACAATCTCAAGTACCCACGCTGTCGCAAACCGGCCGACCTAGATCGATTCGAGTGTCTGGAGCAGACTCAATTTGCAATGACTGGCAACAGCAAGTGGAGACAGACGCGAACTCACGCACTATACAAAGAGGTCGACTAGGGGTGTCCAGCGACTGGCGCGACTGGCGCGACGCTCGCTGCTGGAGTGTCAACGGCGCCTGGGACGCTCGCTGCTGGCGCCGACTCGACGCAACAGATTCGGCGGGGCACGCACCAAAATTTGCAAGCGGTGGTAGTCTCTGTGCTGAGTACAACAGCGAGCGCGAGTGCGAGCACAGTAGCGAGCTTCATGGCTTGAGACGTGAGGCGGTGGTGGCTGGAACGATTGAATATACTTGGTGAGGTTCGAGCTGGAGTTGGACGCTTGATGCGCTTGCGGTGGATTGGAGAATGAGCAAACAACTTGTTGGGGCTTGCGCTGGAGTTGGAGGCTTGATGTATTTGTAATGGATTGGAGAATGAGCAAACACCAGTGTGTATTGCGAGCAACTGACAACGACAGCCAACTCGAGCATTAGAGGACGCGGAGCGAGCGTGCTTGGGCCGAGAGCAAGCGTGCTTGAAAGCCGAGAGCGAGCGTTCCAGCTCGTTTGCACTGCTCCTACATCCTCACACTACTGTTTTGGAACGAAGGCCTGTCGAGCAGAGTTTTTGCCTTTGCTTATGCTGTATGCAGTTCTTGTAAGCATTGCACTATGTGCGCCAAATCATAGCCGTTGCACCTGCTACGGGAATACTTTTACAGTATGTACCGCGTATTGCACCAGCACAAGCATCGCCAGCCATCCGAGGTTCTGTCACGGAGTATACATCAGACAGACGTCGACGCGGCTTGTAGTGACACTGCTTGTGAGGGCTCTTATCCACGCATCGAATGTGTGTGGTGTTGAAAAACATCTTGCCAAAGTTGCCTACACGTCATTTTACCAGGACAGTCATGTCTTTTTAGCTGCAAAACCTAAATAACGACAAGTCTTACAAGGGAGGAGACTTTTTGAAGAGATAGTGCATCCCGTTACAAGCACGCAATCTCATTGTTATCTAAAATGATGCACCCGCCTACAAGCGCAGAAATGGCAACTCCTGCTTACGAATGCATGAATAACAAATCACGTACACTCGATTACAAAACACAATTCTGTGCGTGCTCTCCATGCTCTCGTATGCGGATGCACCAAGTTGCACACACGTCATAGTTCAATGAATTGAATGCTCTTGTATCCATCTGAGCATCACTAATTGTAGTAAACGAATAGCAACTCAGTCGATCCCACATGTTCAGAGCATGCAACAACATCTTTTGCCACTTCGATGTTTGCACACGTTTGCTTGCGTACTCTTGCAACACCGTTCGCACGCGCACGCAGCATAGCACGCCCGACAGCGCACACGAGTCGATGCACAAACGTCACGAGATCGCCCAATCACGAGATGACAATAGTGTTGGTGTGGCTGCAAGTAAATCACCCCAGCATTCGCTCGCTTGTTGCCAAAATCACACTCGCAATGAGCAACAACGATTGCTTCAAAGTCCATGCATTCTTCAAGTCTCGCGCTCACGCGCGTGCAAGTGATCGATCTTCGATATAGCACAGTGCAGTAACATACAGTACAGTATCGTCGATTGATCAACGTCGTCACATGAAGGAAACGCCTGACGATCCACACGGTCCGCCGCACACTCGCACATCAGTCGACGCATAGTACTAATATAGTAGACGTGTAGCACGAGGCCTGATCGATCTTGGAATCAATTCCTGCATAGGATGATACCGAGAGAGTTGGATTGAAACGCCATCACTTTTGCTCTTTCCATCCACAGTCGGCACTCACGTCTAGCAACAAATATCAACAGGGATGAACTTTGCCATGGTGCG
Source organism: Globisporangium camurandrum (assembly GCA_023337595.1). Taxonomy (NCBI): domain Eukaryota; phylum Oomycota; class Peronosporomycetes; order Pythiales; family Pythiaceae; genus Globisporangium; species Globisporangium camurandrum. Next base: position 4,869 of record JAADXH010001073.1, on the reverse strand, counting down.
CGTGACAAGCAGCCGAGGATAGCGCTCAAAGAGTACCTTGCCACTCGCTCTTGCTCGAAGTGTGCTACGAAATGTGATGCAATTGCTACTACCGTTCAAGCTCACAAATGACATGACGACTCGTTTTACCAAACGGATGCAAAATGGCATCACGTGCACTCGATTACAATTGCACGTCCGATGCTCTTGTATGCAGACTCGGCAATTTGCTGAGACATTTTTCCAGTCCGCTAACCAAATGCTCTTGTATCCCGCCGATACCTCGACAACCGTAGCAACCGAATAGCAAATCAGTCCGTCCCACCTGTGCAGATCCAACATCTTTTTGCTCCTCTTCAATGTTTGAATACGCTTGCTGACATACTATTACAGCTCCGTTATCTCGTGCTTCGCTCGGCAGCAACGTTTGCCAGCGCACACGTACTCAATGTACACGCGTCGCGATGCCCATCGTGTTGGTGGAGCTGTAAGTAGACCGCCACAGCATTCACTCGCGCTTGTTGCCACTTTAGCCTTTTCAATGTTGCAGCAACGATTGCTTTGCGGTCCCTGCTGTACGTCGAGTTCTGTACTTCTCCGCGGTCGCGAGTCAGCCACTCACTCACCTCGACGTCATATAGCGAACGTAACGCGTGGCGGTCCTCGCACACGCTCACACTGCAGTAAGTTTTGACGGTAGCACGAGGTCTGATCGATCTTGGAATCGATCCCTCATTGAAAGCCAGGCGGGATACTGTACTGTAGCAAGGAGATGAGCGACCGACCGAAGAGTAGGTCGAATTGCGTCGCATTTAATGTTATCCATCCACAATCGATGCTCACATCAAGTAGCATCGTCCCCACACGTGGCGCCATCACCGCCACTTCGCATCGTTCTTCATTCTCGAATCTGCCGACTGCCACACACACGCACGCGGTCTCCTGTTCACAGCACGACTGACACACTAAGAAACCAACCAACATCCAACAAATATACAGCCGAAATGACCGCCACAGACAATACCACCGCCGCCGCGGCATCTGTCGCTAAGCCCTTTGCGCCTCCTGTCGACGACGAGGCTGCGACGGCGCTACTGCTGTCCGACCCTGTGCTCGCAGCAAAAGTCGCCGCTGCCAGGGCGGCATACAAAGCCGCCATGGAGAACCCACCAGAGGTCCCGACTCTCAATTTCGTGCAGCTGCTCGAGAGCGAGCTCCAGGTCGCCAGCACACGCACGAACGTCGCAACAGCCGACGCACTCGCCGGCAAGAAAGTCATTGGACTGTACTTCAGCGCTCACTGGTGCGCGCCGTGCGTCGAGTTCACGCCGATCCTCGCGCAGGTCTACGACGACATCAAAGACCTCGGCGACGAGTTTGCGGACGAGCTCGAGATCGTCTTCGTCTCGTACGACAAGACGCCGGAGGAGTTTGCAGCGTACGCCGACGACATGCCATGGTTGGCACTGCCGTTTGCGAAGCGCGAGCTCCAGAAAGTCGTGTCCAAGGTGTTTAGCGTGTTTGGTATTCCCCAGCTCATGTTTGTCGACGCGCATGGCGATTTGATCACACGGAAGGGCCGTGAGCTCGTTGAAGAGCACGCTGCGGATACGACTGCGCTGCTGCAGGCGCTACACAAGGGCGGCGAGCCGGCAGTAGTATCACCGACACCATCACGCAAGCGAGAGCGTGAAAGTGAGGACAGCGAATCGGCTAGTAAATGCGATGGAGGGAGTAGTGTGTAGCAGAGGGAGTAGAAAGCTCGTGCTTGTAAGTAGGAGCAACCGCACAATAGCGCCAAAACACTGTTTACGAACCCTCGCAGTGGATTAACTATAAGTGAAATGACATATATATACAAAACGAAAGCATATAAAATGAATATATCAGAAGCACTACCATGCGCCTCCATTCACACGACCACGATTGGAGACGCAATCGAGTGCGCTCTATGGGTGACATGCTCGCGCATACATCTACAAACATTATATTATACCAGTGTACCCGAACTTCGAGTCCATGGACTTGCATCTGCAAAAGCATGTTCTTCAGCGAAGGCCCTGAGTCTCGCGCGCCACTTTTTCTGTGTTTCTTTTCCAGCTGAGCTCACAAAGATTGATTTCTTTGTTATGTGCCTCGATAGCATTGTTGCAATTTGAGAGTCGCCATCTCTGCTTTAATAACAGCACTTTGTGTGTGGAATGTGATTTTGGACGAGAGTCCGTGTACCTGTTTGCGAAGTCGGCACTTTCCATGCTGCCTCTTTTTACTACATCTAAGCGCAGCAGTTACCGCAGTCTTTGTTCTCCGAGCTTCTTTTCGATGCTGCATCGCGTGACGATCAGCTCGCCCGATCATCCCACGGCGGCCTGCCTGTCTAGTAAATGCTTGCTGCAGTATCTAGTGCCCATAATACCCATTTCGTTGTCGATCAGCAGGCCCTTCGCATGAAAGTGACCGCGATGGTGACGGTGATATGACGAAACCCACTTGTGCAGCTTTGTATCTCACGGCACTCATACGCTGAGAGTTAATCCGAACCTTTGATACATATTAGTGCGGTCTGAACGTTGCTTTTACTAGCTATTATTTTCTTAATGGATGTTCCATCTGTGCGCACCACGTCATGTAAGATGAAATGAGTGATTAGTTTAGACGTGGTAGAGTAAAGCAAAAGCAACAGACCTCATCACAAGAAGACTAGTAGAGCCCACTAAAAGTGCAGAGCAGCATGCATGATCTTCGTTTTGTACTCGTTCGTTGAGGCGGTTTGTGCTGTGTGCCTAGCGCTCAGTTGGTGTCATCCGAGCGATATTTCGATCAAGCCAACGCTGGTATGGTTCCTCGAGATTAGGCAGGTGTATGCCGAATAATGTTTGGTCAAGATTGTGCAGATGCATGTTTCTACTAACGAGTCGTTCGCCTTCTTTCCGTTGGACGAGGTAGATTTCGTCGAGTTCATCAAGAAGCTCATCGGTGCACGGCAAATAAGTCTCAGCAAGCAGAGCCTCGCATGCTAAAAGTGTCTCGACGTCGATCTGCGCTCTACGCCCTCCCTCATTTCGGAACTTTACACGTACTGCGTCGCAGAAGCGTCCGTTCTCAAGCTTAGCAGTATTTTGCGTCATATATCAATGAATTTAGAGATCCGCGTCAAATCGCAACATTTTTTGGACTCTGTCCAAGCTGCTGGAGAGATCTCGTCGTCGTATGCTTTGATATTGTGCGGATAACTTGCTTATCAGTGAAGGGCTCACACAGAGAGATTTTCACTTTTGTTGCCTACAGCACTCACAGCATTGCTAATCATGCACCAGGTCACTGGATACGTCTGCACACATCAAGCGCAGCACAAACACCTGCTTGTTGCTCCATTGTTCGTTAGTTGCATTCATTCCGCTGTGATGTGAAAACTGTGGTCGAGAGCGAATCTAGGCTCGCGACATTTGTGTAGTGCACTACCGCGGTTGTGCACTAACAAGTATTGAGCCATTTTTGTCACAAATTACACTTCGTGAATGTCCTATCATTCTGTGTATTGTTCAAAAATAGACGAATATAATTCATGCAAACGTTTAAATGTGAAAGGTTTGAGGAGCGCGAAAAGCTGCAATAATTGATATTACTTAGAATTTTTACAGATATATACTGTCGTGTATGCTCGTAACTTGTTGCATTGCTATCGTGCTCGATACTATCGGCACCGGGAGCAGGGGCAGCTACAGGAGCGGCTACGAATGTTACCACAGATTTTAATACTTACATTTTGTTCAAGAGGTCTCCTTCATCTCAAAGCGAGAAGCAGACCTCACGAAACAAATAGAACAAATCAACAAAAAGCGGCGCTGGTAGCGGAAATTTTGGTTTCGCCGTCGCGAAGCAAATAGCAAAGTGAGCGCGCCTTTTGAAGCACAAGTGATCTATTGCTTTGAATCAAAAGTTTGTCTCACAACAGACGCATAGATAGCAAAAGCAGCAGAATACAAATCCCAAAGGTGTCTTACAACATGTGCATATTTTGAATGTTGATTAAAAAATTGTAGCAACATTTGCCACGTGCAGGGTTTTTCAGAAAAGGTGCAGGTCCTTGGATGCTCTACAATTTCCAAGTCAACATTCGAAATTCGAGGTTTGCGCAAATAGATTGACGAATGGAATTTTTTGCTATTTATGCTTCAGATGTGAAATATATGCTGAAAAATACTTCATTTGCTATCTCAGAGAGCACACCAAGAATAGAGACAGGGACTAGCCCCAAACTCGCCACAACGTGCACTACGTGACGTCCGTCGCGCATCTCTCTCACACCCGTCGACACACCGCTGTTGATATACACAATGGCGCAGCAAGGTGCGACGCTGCAGAACTACAACAGTGAGCTCGTCAAGTGCATCGAAGACTTGCGCGAGAAGCGCGAAGAAGTGAACCGGACGATGGTGAAAGAAGAGGAGGAGAAAGTCAAGATCCAAAAGGTGCAAATGCATCGATATGCGTGTGTTTGCCAAGATGTACCTAGCTGATAGACAGTGCATTGAATAAAAAATTTGTTGGACCGAATCACACAGGACTTGACGATCTTGACGGACCGCTTGAGCAAGATCAACGACTCGCTTGCGCGGAAGACGCAGGCGCGAAACGAGTACGACCGAACGATCCAGGAGACCGAAGCTGCGTACATGAAGGTACGCGCTCGTCGCGTTTCGTCCGTACAGTCGCTCTACGTGTGCTGACGATCACCTCCTATGCTTGTACGCAATCCAGATCCTCGAAAGTTCACAGACGTTGCTGCACGTGCTCAAGCGCGAGACGGTCCAGCTGACGAAGAAGAAACAGCAGCCGTCGCAGTCGTCGACTTGAGAGTCTTGATTCGCGTCAGCGCATTCACGACGT
>JAADXH010001072.1:0-13885 GCA_023337595.1 Globisporangium camurandrum | reverse complement strand
CTTGAATGACACTACTCGATACGCGTTGACACTTTATCCAAATTCGGACACCAAGTTCCATATTAGGTCCAGGTATTTTCCTTCTTTCCTCTCTCTCTCTCTCTCTCGCTCGCTTCTCCTTCTACACACATACACTCAGCCCATCCAGCGATACGTCGGTAAGCGATTGCCTTCGTCGTCGACTTGACAGTCGCGGTTCAAACAAACCCAGATCAACCCGAGCGTTGCTTGCTTGACGCCGTCGTGCGATCGAATGAACACAGCGCCACTGTGGCTGCACATCGGACACGTGACGTCGTAGTCGCGCTGGAGCGTCGGGTCGTCAATGATGTCACCCGGGAGCACGTCGAGCTGGACGCTGCGTGTCGATAGAGACAGCGCCAAGCAGTCAGTACGATACAGCAAGTGCATTTGGTCCATCAACAGACGCACCGCGTGTCTTTCACGAGTTCGTTCACGTAAATACAATGCTCTTCGACTTCCTCGGACTGCCCGCAATTGCGACAGCGGAACGTCAAGCGGCGCAAGTCGCGGTCTTGACTCGGGTACAACATGTTGTTGCTGTATGCGTGTGCATGCATACCGAGCACAGTTGCAGCAGCAATTGAGTTGAGTCGCGTACAAGAGCGAATGCGGTGTGTGTGTGCAACGCGAACGAATGGATGCCAAACGTGCAGGCGATATGCATTCGCCACACAGATGCGAGCTGAAATGAGCAGCAGGACAATATAGACACACATAGGCGCATGTATATGCATACACACGCACCACTCGCGGCAGAAGCGCATCCCTGCGGCCGACATCGTGCTGCGTCGCTTTTGCTTTTTGAGCTGCGTTGTGTGTTGCGGCTCGAAAAATGAACAGTGGCGCTCAAATCGTTAGGTCGACAGTTTTGCGATAAATATATAAAAACTATGCAGAAAAAGATAATTGCGAAAGCTGTACATTTCACTCTAAGAGTTTGCTGAATTACAACAAACAGTATTGTTATGGCAATGAGGTGCAAATTTACACCAATTGTACTGTCAGATATTACCCGACACAGGGATCGATGCCAGCTCACACCCTTTCAAGATCCAAACAGTCGACGCAGCACATCATCATCGCCTCTATACACATCCATGTCGACGACTGACGAGCTTCCTCCTCATGCTGCAGTAGCAACAACGCGCGGACATAATGCAATCCCGGTAGCGTACACCGAGTTTAGTGCATTGCTGCAATCCGAGCGACCGTGGCGCAACATCCAGCCGGTGCTGCTCACGTCGTTTGCATCCGTTGCGCAGCTCCTCACGACACAAGCAGTGCAGATCCAGTCGTTGCGGCGCAAGCTCGCACGTCTCCAGGTGCCACTATGCGTTGCTACAGTCTGCAGCACTCGATCCGCTGTGTGCACTTGCTATTACATCCGACATCGACTCCTGACGGTTGTCTCGACTGCTAGAACGCTGCAGACGAAGAGCGCAACGTTGCTGCGCGCAGTGTCGATGCAAAGATCACAGCGGCAGTCCAGCAGCTGCAGCACGAACTTGCTGCTGCTACCGATACAACGCACCACGAGGCAGTCGCAGCTCTCGTATTCACACGCGCACAGGAGCAATTTGTCTCCCACGAGTCGGCAGCTGCTGCTGCTGCTGAGCAGCTCATACGCATCGACAAGGTGCACGTAATGTGATTGCTGTAGCTCCTACGCTCTCCTAGGTGGTGGCCACTGCGCTGACGGATACCGACTGCTACGGTCGACAGCTAGAGACTGCGCTTCGTAGCACGATCGCACAGTCACAAGTGCAAATGCAGCAGCACGTAAACGACGAGGTCCTCGCAAATCGCAACCAAGCAGCTGCGGATCAAACAGAAGCGCTACAGACACTTCGAGCCGAGCAACACGCCGCGCTCGAGCGAACGCAGCAGCGCTTGACGCGTGCAATGCAACAACAGATCACAGACGCAGTCGATGCTACAGCGATCGATACGACAGCAGCAATAGATCGCGCTGCGCACGACCGCAAGGTCGTCGACGTGCAGCTGTCGGAACGTCTGCACGCTTGGCGCTTTGAACTCATGAGCTGCATTGACACAAAAGTCGCTCGATGCGACATTGAGACGCTGCTGTGTCGTCCACTCGACGCGTGTACGTCGTTTGCTGTATAGACAAACGCGAAGCGATCTCCTCGTCCTATTGCGTGCTGCCTGTTGATTGCTGCTTCTCCTCCAATGCGCCAGTGAAAGCGACGCAGCAGCGCGTCGATGCTGCGACGTTTGCACGCATCGACACCATCACACAGCAGCTCATGGAGCGCGTCGCACGCGTCGAAGCGACTGCACAAGCCGACGCAACGGTGCTCAGCACGTCGATCCCATCGATCGATGCAGACGTCAAGAAACTCCAGCACAACTTGGTAGAATAATAGAGACTAGAAGTCGCTGCTGTTGATCGCACACGATGCTAAACGCTCACGCTATCGCCCTTCTTTGCAGCACGAGCTGCTGTCGGTCGTCGAGTCGCTCCAGTTCGAAGCGACAGCGACGAGCGCAGCGCTATCTACGAAACTCGACGTCGACGACGCGCAGCAGCTCGTTGCGTCCCACACGACGCTCGTTGGCTTGGAGCGTGCGATGCAGCTTGCAGCATCGTCCATTTCACCATCTGCGGATCTCGAACGAGAGCTCCAGCGCGTCGCAGCACAAGTACGCAGTATCAAACACCAGCTACGGAGTGAACTGCTCCAAGCGCGCTACGTACGTTTGTTCTGCTTGTCGATGCGCTGTCTAGAGTCTAGAGTCTAGAGTCTAGAGTATTGAGCACTGTCACTGCGTTGCTGCGACCATGTGAACAAAGCAGATTTGGAAAGAAGGACGACCGAATGCGACAACGCAGACGATCGACTGGACGACACAAGCAGTGAATACAAACACCGACGTGTTTGTCTGGAATAGCGACAAGCGACATCGCGACCGTGTGGTACTGACGATCCCAGGGCTCTACCATCTCCAAGTCGCATTCTTCACGGACATGCACCCAACGATCTGCGTCCTCGTAAACGGCGAACCTGCTGTCGTGCTTGCTAGCGATGATCATAGTGATCATAGTGACGACGACAGTAGCCGTCCAGAGCTCCTGTCTATTTCAGGACGAAGAAGCGCTTCGCCAGTCAGTACGACAAGCAGCAGCAGCAAGCAGAGCCACACGACAGAAGACGATGGTGTCGTTGAGCGACAACGCAACGCTATACAGCACGGACGCGTCCAGCGCACTCTGCACCATAGTGCTGGCAACATTGTCGGCCGCTCCGTTGACGTCTTCCTCGCATTGCCAGCACGCGCAGTCGTACAGATCGCGTACGACGTCGACGAACGTGCACAGGGCTTTCTGAACGTACGCAAGCTGTAGATGACAGGAGAGAGACAAGGAGAAGAAGTGTACGATATTAACAGCAACGCTCGCATACGTAGTTGTTTATTCCTATGACGTGTGTGGAGACGTGTAGTAAGCGTACGAGCCATTCAGTCGCTCAATGCTTCGCCTACGACACACGCAATGGCGTCGCAGCGCGCGTTGCGTCGGGGGACTGGGCGCCGTTTGCGTCCATGTCATTGCTGTCGTCCTTTGCTGCTGCGAGCTGCGCTTTCTTGTTTTTCTTCTTCCCCGACTCACGTCGCGCTTTCTGTTTTGGTGGACTATTGCGTCGCGTGTTACTGGCTTCGCTGTTGTTTGTCGGTTCGACAGCGCTGCTTGTCGCTTCCGAAGAAGTCGAAAGTGGTGACTCTGCTTGTTCGTTTGTTGCTGAGGTATCAGCCGTCGATAGCGACAGTTGTGACAGTGGTGGCGTCGGCTGGACAGCAGCTACTGCAGTGCTGTTGCTTTGTTGGCTCACGCTATTCGCACCATTCGATGCAATCGACGCTTCAAAGTCACGGGCAAAGCGCTCGAGCTGACTCGTCGTGACTTTAAAGTGCGCTGCGTGCGTCAGGACGACGTCCGCACGCGCGAGTTGTGGCTACAAAAGCGATCGGATTTATACAACAAGAGCGTCAGTGTGGACGGTGAAAACATCGGACAGGAGCAAAAACGAGCGCACTGCGAGCGCTTGGATGTCGTAGAACAGCTGCGGGATCTCTTCAAACGCACTGGCGAGGATGTGTGGCTGTTTGTCACACAACACGTCAGCTACGGCACTCTCCATAGCGTTGTCCTCGTTACAACAGACGCACTTGGAGCATATCGAGAATGACGAGCGCGACGCGAAAGAGCTGTTTCCAACCAGCAACGATGAACGCGTCCAAGACACGGAGCGTCGCGTCATATGTCAGCGCTTCCATGTTGGTAAACAGCGTCATGAACCAGCTGTGTGGGGTCCATATCAAACGTCAGTCGTGCGCGTCTATAGACAGAGCGAACGCTCTCTCCGCTCTATCATCCTCTCTACAAAGCACACCTGGTGGCAAACATGCTGATCGGAAACTCGAGGCGACGCAAGTACGCTGACAGTACGGGCAAGTGCATTGCGACCGTCCTCTCGAGCTGATAGCATCGCAAAGCCAAGTGCGGCAAGCCGGGCGTCCAGAGCGCCGTCAGTGCATACGCTGGCGACGCAACGAGGCTCGTCAAGAGCCAGAACGCACGCGCTTCGTGCCATGCGACGACGGAAAGCAGTATCGCCGCAACGTGGTCCATGCCTTGGCAGTATCCAATCTCGGTGTTGATGCTCGAGAATGCGCGCAACACATTTGCGAGCGCTTGGCGGCGCTGCTCGAGGCGCGCAAGGCCAAGTTCGGAGCACAGCGGGGGCGTCAGAGTGTTATCCACCGAACTCTCGTACAGTTTGTGCTGCTGTTTGCGCAGTGCGGACGTCCCGAACGTCCGCTGGACGTCACTGGCGATCTGCGTTGCAAATTCGAGGCGATCGGACGACGCGTCGCAGCGTTCGAGGATCAGCGCGTACGCTTTGTCCCACAACGTCGGCTGCTGCGGTGGCGGCAGCGGCATCGCGTCCCTAGAGGCTGGCGCTAAAGGAACTGTAAGCAGCAATAGCCACGCAGGTCGGTGTGGCGCCTGCGCTGCTGCTGTTGCTGTGCCAGTCACCTCGTCCTCTTCGTCCGACTCGTCAAGGCGCGTGCAGACCGCGTCCGCAAGGTCCGTGACGTACTGACGCGTCTTTTCGTCCCGTAAGCACTCGCGCTGCCAGAGCGCTGGCCGCGCAGTCACTGCAATCGGTTGCTCCAACACGCACCTGCGCGCGCTCTTCGTCAACGTCACAACTTCGCAATGTGCACGCGATGTCAGCGCCAGTGCGTGGAGGTCGCGCAGCGTCAGGAAGCGCCGCATACATCGCAACACGACGCTCCAATTCGACGACCGAAAGCAGATCGCTTCACGCAACACCGTGAGCGTCGCGTCAACTCTGTCGAGCGCGCGCTTTGCGCGGCACTGCGCGACCTTTAACCCCATCGTGAGCTTCCGGTGCGCGAGTGTCAGTTGCTCGTTCGCTTCAATCGTCTCGCGTGGCGCAAATTTGTGCGCCGGTGGCGTCTCCATTGTGACGCTACTGTCAAGGACGCTACTACTACTAGCGCTGCTACTGATGCCTGTATCGCTGCTGCTATGGCAGCTCATCGCATCGACGCTACTGCCGACGCGCTTGAGGATACTGGCGTCGACGGCGTCCATGTCGCAGCCGCTCGCGCGTGCATCCTGCCGGAGCTTGCGCTCGTCGTGCTGCTTGAGTGCGAGCTGCGCAGCGGTCGCACGTTGGAGCTCCGTGATCGCTGCTTCGAGCGCTTGGTTCTCGCGCATGACGCGCCGGACGTCGTGCAAGCTCTTCGTTTGTTCAGCGTCTTGGAAGCACTGACAGCAGACGCGCTGCTTGCGGATGGGGGCGCCAGGACAGAGCGCGATCTCGAGTGATGCATTGCAGCACGCAGCGCAGAACACGTCGAGGCACAAACGGCAATGATGCCGCCGCGTTGCGACGCTAAAGGGGACGCCGCAGTATTGACACTGCGTCGTACTTGCGTCGTCTTGCCAGAAGCGATCTTGACGGGCGATCGGGTATTCAAGCGATCGCGTGACGTCGTCCCAGCCGGGAACGACCTTGTCGACGACTGCAATGTATTCAAGCATTGCGTCGTCGTAGCTGCCGTCGCTCAGTTCGTCCCAGCGCCGCCTACAGGCGCGCGAGAGAGAGCGGCTGTAAAAGGCGGTCGTTTGCGGTAGATAGTACAAAGTGAAGCGCGTCGTACATGACAGTGCCAGGGCGACTGAAGCCGCCGCAGACGCCAAAGAAGCGCGTAAATGCTGTTGTAACCACCCAACAGCGCGTGAGCCAGCGCAGCGAGAACAATGACTGGACGAGAGCGAGAGCGCACCATTGACAGGTGCTTTTGCTACGCACGTCGTGACGCTCGACTCCTTGTGCTCGCGACGCGTCTCTGCGGGTCCCTACGTACACATGCGCAAGTACAATGCACCGCAAGTTGAGGATGCTGCGTCTTCCCGTTCGACGTGATAGAAGCTCCACACACACACGAACCTCTTCGACAAAGCACTGGATGCTACACAACCGCGTCTCGTCGTCTTGGATCGAGCGAATCACGAATGGATCGACCGCACGTGCGCTGCCGTTGTAGTACTTGTTGAGCACTGATGTCACGAGTGCATTTGCACGCTTGTACTTGTCCCGCAGCGCGTGCGTCTCGAGCGACACTGCAGTCGTGCCGCCAGTCGGCGACGACAATCCAAGGAGCGTATGCTGGAGACTCATGACGAGAACGGCAAGAGAAGCGTCCTTGCGATGGAGATAAATGAATTGGTGGCGCGTCGAGCTCTTTTGCCAAAAGAGCTTGTGATCGGACGCCGAAGAGCGCAAAATGAGTCAAAGTGGCTGGCTGCTGACGTAGCCGACGGTTGCGTACCGCTTCAAGATCGCGTCGTTCGAAATATGTTTCTTTCATAATTTTTACGAAAATATACTTTTTGGTACGCGCACTTGAAATCTGAACCAACGACAAAAGCAGCCTCAAACGACTTTCACCAGTACGATCACCAGCATCAAGCGCTTTGGTCTGCGTCCGCATCTGCGTGTGCGAGCGATCCAAGCATCAACAACTACTCTGTGACGCACGTCGACACACCCCAAAGCAAATCACAACGCAAACAATAGCAATGGCAGGATCGAACAGCGGCAGTAGACGCAGCATGCGGCCACCCAAAGTGCAGACGCACTTGAGCGCCGACTCGGCGGCCGAGGACTCGCCGCTCCTTGCGCCCGGCACGCTCACGCTCAACTACAACTCGGATTCGGCCGTGTACGACCGTGAAGCGCGCGATCGTACGTTTCGTTCTCTCCCTCTTGCTGTCGCTCCATCACTCACACTCACTCGCGTACACACCACATCATCAGAAGCGACACCGATGCAGCATCGGCACTTTTACTACGGCCCCGGGACGCACTACAGCGCCACCGTGTCAAGCGACGACGAAGGCGACGACAACGGCGACGACCACGATGACAACGAACGCCTCGATCTACCTGCGATCAGCTACCACGAGAGTCCGCAGCATGGATTCCATCATGTTCCACAACAACAGCCACGCGCAAATTGGCGCGGACTCGTGAGTCGCAAGAGCAAACGCACAGTACGTTTCAAAACATGTGTTTTGTATGTGCGTCGAGTGTTTCGTAACAAATGTACTTTTTGATTGCACGATCCAAAACCTCTCTCGTTTCAAATCAATAGATCTCGCCGCCGTCGAGTGTCACGAGTCCGAGTGTGAATCGCTACACACGTCGGTCGCGCATGCGCAGCATCAAGAAGCACTTGCGCGAACCGCCGAGCGTCCAGAAGCTGCGTGTGTCTGCGTACTGTACGTGCGACCAGCTGCAGTTGTTTAAACTGCTCAAATGGTTGGAGAGAATTGAGACAGGCCAGCTCCCCGGCGGCGAACTGAATCCAAATGGCTGGAGCCACAAGATGTACATGGGCGCGATCCACTCGACGTGTGCGCCGCTTGTCGACGACTCGTACGTTTGTTTTGGATCAGCTGTTAGATGGAGATCATAGACTGACGGTGTGGTTGTTTCGATTCTATTGTAGTGACGACAACATGCTCGTGCCAGTAGCGTACCGGCAAAAAGACGTGTTTTACTTTGCGTACGTTTGTTGTGAGACATCGACGTGTTGTAAACGCACTGACGCTCGCCTGTTGCTATTGATTTGGAATGTACGTATCCAGCACTGGCTGTATTGTGTTTTGGGGCCTCACACGTACAGAAGAACAGGGACATTTGCGCGCGTTGACGACATTTACGATCGGTCCAGTCAAGCAAATTGAAGTCGAAGACATGGATTATACGTATGGCGAAGACGCGAGGTGTGTGTGTCTCTCTCTCTCATTCTGCTTTTCTCTCTTTGTGTCGCGCATCTACAAACCCACTCATGCGTTTTGTTCCATATCTATTGTAGTATTGTGAACGACGCAATCACGTTGAGCAGCAATTTAGCGTCCGAGAAGCTTGCAATCTCATTTGCAATGGCGCAATCCGCTAAGCTCGACGTGTTTGAAGAACGTGTCGAAGAAACGATCCAGCAGACGAAGCACATTCCACAGAATTTGGCGACCACTGGCTCGATCCAGTACTCGCAGAGCGACATTTCGAAGCTCATTGGACGATTGTTCATCGAGGTGCGTTGTGTGTAGTGCTATGTGTTGTTGGCGTCTCTAATTTGATACCTAATCTCTCTCGTTTGATACAAATGTAATATGATCCACAACATGTGTTGATTATCATATTTTGTCCCACAACTACAGCGAAGCGACGTGAATTTGAATTCGGACATGTTGGACGAACCGGATTTCTTTTGGGAGGACGACGAGTACGAGCCACTGTACAAGAAGATGATGCGGTACTTGGACGTCGACAACCGCGTGACGATCTTGAACACGCGTCTCGACATTTTGCGCGAACTGTACGTTTGTTGTGGATCATATGTTACCGTGCCTAACGAACAGGTGACTGAAATGGTACGATTGGTCTGGAACACACGCGCACTAGCCTCGACGTTTTGAGTCAACAGCTTGCGCACCAGCACGACACGAAGCTCGAGTGGATCGTGATTTGGTTGATTGTTGCAGAAGTTGTGGTCCAAATTGTGTGGAATATCTTGATCAAGGACATTTTGGGGTTCTTCCCACGCTCGGAGACCGATTAGACGACAAACGTTTCGAGACGCAAGAGGCGCGAGGAGACTAGGAGACAGACGGTTGGCGACAGATGAGCGATAGGCGCTAGAGAGAGAAACAGAAACAGAGACAGAGAGAGAGACAAAGAGAGAGACCAATGTTTGCACGTTTCGAGTTCTGTCTCGAACTGTTTCAGATTTATTACTCTTCCTCGCCTCACTCGCTCACTTGGGCGACTAGACCGAGAGCCGCTGCGTCGATTTGTCGTGTTTCGGTCGCTTGAGCGTCGCGAGCGTCTTGCGTGCAATGCGGCTCCTACTGCTACTACTGCTGCTGCTGCTGCTCGAGCCGCGGACGTGGACGAACCCGCTGTCTTTGCCGCTGCCTCGACTCGATGTCGCTGAGCTCTCGCACTGCTGCTTGCGTCGCGCTACGTGCGTCCTTAAAGCGCGCTGGATATCACGTGCAGCGTCGTCCTGGAGCTCACGCACGCGACGTTTGAGGTCGTCGAGCTCGCGTTGCTTTTGTTTGCGTCGACGCGCGAGTTCGCGTTTTGCCGCAATGCGCAGCGTGTAGTCGCGTAGGTGGCGCTGGATCTTGACAGCAAACACATCGAGCACCTGCCGCTTGAGCGTCAACAAGAGCTGCTGTGCTTGCCGCACTTGCACGTGTGATCGACAGACTTGTTGGATCTTCAGAGCCGCTGTCGTGTGGCGCTGCAGCGTCTCGCGCTCGAGGCGCGAACGCACTTGGCTGCCACGCACGAGCGCTTGGATGATCGTCGCAGCGCAGTGCATCTTGGCCCGCTCGCGCCGCCGCTGATCACGTACGACGCGTCGTGTGTCTTTCTTGACCTCGAGTTCGTGCTGGAGTGCAACGTGCTTGATCTGCATCTCCTTCGTGCGCGCGGCGACCTTGAGCTGCCAGCTTGCGTGGCGCTGCTTCGTGCGGTCGATCGAGCCGAGACTCGAGTCGGAGAACGTCCCTGCAATGAACTCCTTCGTGAACGTCGCAGGCTTCGCATGCTTTGGACAACTGAGCGCCACGTCCTTGAAGTCGAGGCACCGACCGTAGTCAAACCTACAGGTTGGCAAGTAGATTTGAGGTGGAATTAGCGTCAGCACCGGTGGGTTTGTTTACACGAAGACATCGGTCGAATACGTCCGACGAGCGAGCCTCATGCGTCAACCAACAAAGTTGGATGCATCGCCATAGTCGCTATCTAAAGCCGCGATATTGACCTACCCAGCTGTCGTGCGATACAGCGGATGGGTGTTTGCACGCATCATCTCGAGCTTCGTGAGTGAGTTTGTGCTTCGAGCAGGTGACGTCGGTACTAACCCTCCTCCACAACCAGAGCTTGTTCCTGAACCATGGAGCGACAGTCGTGGGAGCACGACATGGCGCTGATGGTTGTTGTTGCTTGGTGCAGGCCGTGACGCACATCCGTAGCTGTTCAGTGACAGCATGCCTAAGCAAGTCTTGCTTCAGTGTGTGCTTCGAAGTTCGCAAATTCGGTGTGTGAAAAGAACTTGCCAAGTAACTTAAAATGTGAGTAATAAATGACAAGTCTAAAATTAGACGGTTTGCTAGCAATTCACTTGAAATCTAACCAATAAATGACAGGTCTGCAAAATGTATTCGGTATTTTCATAACCCACCGTTCCCAATGTATCACAACACAGTAATACTGTACCACAATAGAAACTATGTGTTTCATTGCTACGATGTACATTAGTCGATGGAGATGGCTGAGAAACGAGTTCTACATACAACGTTAAGAAAACATACATATTTACTAGGATTTGGATGATCTTAAAATTACCTATTTTGAACCAATTGGAGCAAAACAAGCATGAGTGATTTCAAAATGTGGATCCGTATCTATTCCATATACTCAGTTCTAAATGCACTCGGAAATAGCGTGCGACTGGAATAAACCATTCATTCTCAAATACGCAAGCAAGAAAACAGATAGATAACTATAGCAGTGTCAAGCACATGCAAGGAAGCGGGATACAAATAACAACCGCAACAACAGCAGCAGCGACTGCAACTTCTCAAAAACAGCAACACCAAATAATGCATACAGCTAAAACAACGCCATTGTCCATTTCGCAGCGCAGAAATCAAGCTCGAATCGCCGAGAAAGCAACAGCAGCAGCGGCCACAGCTGCTGTAACGGCTTAGCCACCACCACCCCTTCACCATCACCTTCCGAGTTCCATGTAAACAGCAGACTCACATGGAAAGACGACCACAGCGAGCGCGACGACGATCGAAACGCCTCCGTCTACACCAACAGCACAACCAATGTACATCACATACGTTTCAGCAGTAACCCATCTACGAATACGAGAAAACGAATGCGACAACTGAACCGTATACGACGGCGTCAGAAACGCATCGACGTACGTCATAACCACCGCTGAGGCACATCGCGGTCTCATCTGCAACTGAAGACCGCAAACCTTGGTTCGATGAGGTTTACGTCAAGATTCTAGTTAGATTCTAGTTAATTTAGCAGACGCTTCAGCGTTCGAAGGCAATGCCGTTGTATCTGTTGGTGCGCCAGAAAACACTACGCCAACTGCCCAGACACTATGATCAACTGCGGTGTACGCGAGAGACTGGATGGTTATCGGGTATGTTGTACATTTACTGCTATGTACCACTAGACGATCGACAAATCATAAAATTGTTTGCGATGGTATAATAACTTATACAAACAATACCTTTAATCCCCGCTTGCTAACGATCTTTTAGTAAACAAATTTTCTTGCGTGGAAATTATTGCATTTACGTGTCAAATCAATGTTGTAGAAGTCAAATTTAAAATACGGTGAGAAGCTAATTTTGCTTAAGCCGTTCGAATGTGTATTGCTGTAAAGCGCGTACATTTTACTTGCGAAAGTTAGAGCTAAAACAAAGAATAAACAATGTAAACACAGCTTTTCGCTGTTTTGGCCATCCAACCAATTCATACACACCACTCATCTCGTCTTGCTGTTCTGACTCGCCCTTTTAAGGATCATGCTCTACGACGTCGAATTGTCGACGTCGACAATCCTAGCACTAACCCCTTGAACTTCCGTCGATACATCGTCTAATGGTGATAAAGCGTGAGACTCTTGGTATAATGATGCTCCTTCGACTATAATGATTATGAGAGCCAATCTTGATGAGGATGTTGGTTTGACCCGACCAATTACTGGTCAACATGATTTTGGGTCACCAACTGTACCACACGTTGATCGTGGCGTAGTCGTTCGTGTTGTCGACAGGGAAGCTGAGTCGTAGACTTTCTTGAAGTCGTAAGCAACAACGTAGGTGGCGCACCTGACGTCGTGGATGGTGTATCAGAGGGCGCTGAAGATGCACCATTGTCAGTGGTCTTCTACGGTCGAGAATATGGCGTTAATAGATCACTTACGACAGGTGCAGCATTTGCGACAGAAGCACAAGAGACAGACTGTTTGTCTGGTGCCCGTGGTCGCACGACCAGAACAGACGATGTAGTGCTTGCGGCAGCCGTGATTGTGGCGGTTGCGGCATTTCTGCTTGTGACTGTTGAGCTATTTGCGGTGTGGGGGGCGTGCTTGCGATCATTGGTGCGCCTGCATTCGTCGATGCGCTTGCGGATAACACGTATGTAGACGACGCGTCAGCAGATGGAAGTGTACAGGCATTTTTCGAATCAACGATCGTCGCTTTGAGGCGAGGGACAATAGCAGCCACATTTGGTTCTATTGGTGAACGTTTTGTGGTCACAGAAGTTAACGATGGCGTGTGCGTGGCGGGCGTGCTAATCGGGCGATGCCGTTCGCTGCTTTTTCTTAAGCACGAGTGATTTGGAGCGCATGAACTTTGTCGAATTACATAAATGATTACATACGATTGCGCTGACGATACTTCAGACGCTCGGGCTTGCTTTGTCCTCTCATCATTCGGTGTAGTAGACCAGTGACATCTAACAGGCGCTATTATAGATAAATACAGATTTAATTTTAACTTATTAGTTTACTTCCATGCGTACATACTAATTTGACAACCCGCCTTCTTGCTGATTATGAAATATATGTTGTATTTCCATGCGTAAACTCTAATCTGACCACAGGCCGTCTTACTTGTATAGCCACCTCGCCCCGCGAAGATTGCGCCAAACCGCGGGGATGGGAACGCCGGCGACGAGCGGACGATTGGGTGATATCTAGTGACGATGTGCGCGCGATGAAAAATAGGGGGAAATCGCCGTTGCAATCCGAAAACAATCCATTATAACTTATGTTTTGGCCTCTCTTATCATTTGTAGACGTTATTTACAAAAAGTTGTATTGAATACAAAACTATTATCCTGGTAGTGACATGATTCGGGGCTAGAACGTTTAAATAAGTGTTTATGCTTAACAATGCAGTCTTTTGTTGCAAGCTATTCCGCAAATACTGATTTATTCTGTTTCATAGGAACTCTTGCATGTCCTACAACATTCGATGTTAAGCCTGGCTATTGTATTGGATTGTTTACAACTTTATTCCTTTTGGTGTACCTGATTTTTGTAATGGGTCAAGTCACACGGCGTTTGGTGGAACACAGTGCAGTGTTTTGTACGTTTTCTTCATTGTCGTAAGCACAAACCAGCTCGTCTCCTTTGCCATTGAGCATTTGCACACCATGTACGCATGTACATTGTGCCATATCGACGG
>JAADXH010001071.1:0-13888 GCA_023337595.1 Globisporangium camurandrum | reverse complement strand
TGCGTTCGGGTCCACGTGTCGTTGTCGATGTCGTTGCTGTCGCTGCCAGTAGCAGCCGTGCCGTTGGTCATGTCATAAGCTCTCGTCATGCTGCTGCGTATGCGTATGGATGTGCGTGCAGGCAGTCAGCACAGAAAGTGCGCGTGGTGAAAGCGCAAGTGCTCGAGTGAGTGGTGCGCTGACGATGATGTGCATGAGTTGTGAACCCATTTCATCAGTCATTTGCATACTTGATGCAAGTTGTTGCCGTGTTTCTACATTTATATTGAAATGTATTTTACTGATAAACAAAACATAATTACTTTACAGCTCCAAAATACACGGTAAGAAAAGATATACGGGCGCAAACAGGTCCCGAAATCGAACAAGCGCACTGCCGATGGCACACAGACAACACCGGTTGCCGCACCGACAGCAGCGACTAACCTAACTCCTCGCATTATGTAGCTACGGACATCATGTTAAATTAGATTCAGACGGAGAAGACGACCACCCAATGACGACGAGTTTCACAAGTTGTTCATTTGAGTCGGGCTGCTCATTGCGCAAACGTTGTCACCGTTCACACGCCGTTTTAGCGACCATCAAGCGTTCGAGCTAGTTGGTGCGGTACGTGACGGTACATGTCGCGGAATCGATTCAGCAACATTATGTGCAATTTGCGTTTCATTAACAGCGCAGACCTGCGGGCGAGAGCGACAGAGCGTGGAAACTTCGTAGTGTTATGAGCTGCAGCGGACATTCAAGCAGGTCTTTCAGAAAGCCTCTGTGCTCTCTTTTGGTGCAGCAGTGCTCCCGTCCCGTAGTTGCTATAACCCCACGTGACAGGATTTGAATGTCAAGGTGCACACATGGCGACAAAACTGTTTGTTACCTATTGTGGGCTGACAAAGTAATGCCGATAGCTCGTTGCATGCTGTATATGCATGTACATGTTGACTACAACATATGCATGTTTGCATATTGCATGCTGTATAACCCCTCCGTCCACTCAAATGTCCGAGGACCCATGTATTTTTCTTGTTTGGCTAATGCAGTACGTACTACTTCTATGCATGTTGATGTCGTTCAGGGAAGCAGTGAATTGTACTGCCGAAAGACGCAGATGACCGTAGCTTGCTCAGCGGATGAGAGCACTCGTTATGCCGCCGTCTTGCGGAAGTTTAACGAGGTACTGCCGCCGCGCCATTCGGTTTTGTGTCAAGTTGTTGTCACAGACAGCTTTTACACACCGGTGCAGTTGGTTTTGGAGCTTACGCACCGAAGTATATACACGGTTGGCGCCATCGTGACAAAAAGGATTGGGTACGTCAACGAAGTTAGTGGGTGTAACAGCTTATGGCTGCCCTCGATCCCTCGAGGCAGGACAATTATGGTTGCGAACCATGCCACTCCCACCTTCATTGCACTTACCTGGTGCGATAACAAGCCGGTGCAACTGCTCCCAACAGGAGGATCTTGTGCCGTACACGCATGCATTAGTTTTTTTAAATTTACGCGACGTGTCTAATGTTTCACTTTTCATATTTGACGTTTTCTCTTACTGTCATTCTAAACTACTTGCACTTGTACATTTTAAGATGCACAATTACGAACGACCAGCAGCTGACCGTTCTGTACCCTTCCATTATGCACGACTACAACCGCTAGATGGAAGGGGTCGGTGTGCATAATCAGTTGCGGCTGCAGCGCTACTCGATTTAGCAGGCCATGACGTTAAATAAAAATTGTGAGGGACGATTTGTGATCTTGCGTTAGTGAACACCTGGATCATGCATCGCAAAGAAGAACGATGGCGCACCGCCGCCGAATCGTGCCACATGGCTCATGCGCCTACACTTCCAGATGATTAAGGTACGCGCGGACGACGACAGAGACTTCAAGTCCGATGACGACATCATTCGCCAGCCGCGCGTCGTTCCGCCAGATCACGTTCTCAAAGAAGTGCAGGAGAAGAAGACGAACAGTGGCATCGAGCGCTGCACGAGCTGCCAATGCTACGTGTGTTCGCAGTCGAGGAGAAGAATGGCAAGAGAATGACCGAGAGGTAATTCTGCGTGAAACGCACAAAGTCTCCAACAGCATAGTGCGATGTTCAACGCAATACATTGCACACTGTGCAATGTACTTTTGTCTACATGGGATGACTGACTTTAAGCACAAACTATGTGTATAATTCTACATTAGCTCGTTCTACATGTACTTTTGTCGACATCAGGGTGTACTTGTGCGACTAATCACGCATGCGCAAGGACAACGACGTCTGCATTTGCAACTACATATGGCTTGTAAAAGTGGAGGAACGAGGCGAAGATACTCGAAGTTGGGCACGGCTTGCGTGGCTTCGTCATGCGCAATCACGGCCTCAGAGGCAAGAAGCGCTCGGGCGACGACAGATAGTGATGATGGGCATCATCACTATCTGTCGTCGCGAGATGGTGGAGGCAGTAGCGCCGAAATCGTACACGAGAAGGGGGTAGAAAAGGAGAAAGAGGAAGGTCTTGTGGATTAGAAAGATGAGAAAGAGGAGGGATAGGTAATTAAAGGAGAATGGAGGGAGACCAATAGGAGACCAATCGCACATAATACTCATTAGCTAGACGCCGCGCAGAGGCGCAGCGTCGACATGTTTACCGTCGACTGCAGCAAAGCAGCCGCCAGCCAGAAACACGAGAGCACCAGCGCAAAGCGCACTAGCACAAGCAGCGAGGGCGACGAAGACGCAACACGCAACACGACGAAAAGAACGACCAAGCGTCTACTCATAACTGTATCAAATATACGAAAGGGTTGCGACTTGCGATGTCTGTGATGGACATTGCCAATATGTACATGCTAGGGTTTTTGTGTCAGTCTTTGCAGTCATCCTGACCGTCACTCGTTGACCCGCATACTCAACAGCAGATGATCGATAGTAGAGTCGCATGTCGAGTCGCCTATACCTATCTCTATTCTCACTCGATCTCAACATGCCATGCTGTCATTTTGCGAGAATACTAATCTATCCACATATGCACATTACACATTACAGCTTCGAAATACGCGATTTAAATAAGAACTATGCATCACTGGAAGCTGATAAGGTATCTAAATCTTGTGATTCCGTGGAATTCCTCGTTGCCGAAGCTATAGAAGCATTGTTACCCGTTGAACGAAGCTGTGCCGCAAGCTATGCCTACCTAAATTACAACGAGTTAAGTGGTCCCAAAGGCCGTCATATAAAAAATAAAACGGCGTCTTAATCCATTGATTGTTCATTTGCTGCAGTAGGTAAATACACGCTTGTTTGACTCGATCGTCTTGCTTAATAGTCACACACATTTAGTCTTGTAGTTTCGGATATCCGTGTCATCACCTTTCAATATTGTTTCGACACACACATTGTTTGGCTCGCTAAATTATCTTCCAGTTGCGTCATAGCCACACACGTTCAGTCACTTCATATACATAGTATCGCTTCAGTCGACTGCTCTCCTACTTGCTGACTCAGACGCACTTGCAGTCGAACATTAACTCCTACCGCCGAATCTTCACCCAATGTCGCTTTCAACATCGTCAACAAGCGATGTCTATCGTGCCGACATCCCTTCGTTGTCCCTACTTGCTTAGACCAGCGCGAACACTTCAGCAACAGGATCAGCAATCGCAGGTGGCGATGTGATCAGACAATGATATTCATTGCGGCACGCGACGAGTTTGAAACTTGCCTGATCGCATTCATCTCATACACTCTCCATATCAGCCGAAATAGACGCTGCGTGCACTAGCATGCTCGCCTTTAGTAACATCACAAAGTTGCCGGGCATTTGTTGCCCATTGTTATCAAGAACTTTAGTTTTGAGCAATACATTGATAATATCTGCAGCACCAAGGTTTGCATATTCCAATCCCACCTATAGAACGCCTGTGCACAGCAAAAACATTCTTTTAACCACGAATTTCTCCTCCACAATAGCAATTCAGAAACCGAGTCTATAATTTGGCCTACTTATAATTGTAATTTATAAGACCATACCCTTCAATACCTTATATGGCATGGTCCAATCTAGGTATCTTCACACAAAAACTTTTGTACAAGAAAAAAGACGGAAACTTGCAGCACACGATGATTTTTGTACAAGTCAAAGAGACGGAAATATAGACTTTTGTACGAGTAAGAAACGGTAATTTGCAGCACACGATGAAGACGTACAGTCGCTTAGTGATCGTGATAGACCATCGATGTACAGTACACACCAATATTTTTTAAACAAAATAAGGGGGTCTAAGAAATAGCGTCCCCACATGATACTTTACCCTACTAGAGTTTCGTGAAAGGAACTTTGTAGCACATCAAGTTTGAGCTATTGCTGCAGTAATGGGTGTGTCCATGGATCACATGTACTATGAAAATTATTACGGTTGACACCGAGAAAGATATAAAAGTTAGATGAAAAGAATACATTTCTAAAAACGTTACGACGACGAAATTTTATTGTACACCGTAGACCTAATTAATACAGTCTGTGCACGTACGTATACACAATTGAGTTCAACAATGTCTAACAATACTTGTGCTGTCAATATATATATGTATATATATATATATATAGTGTATTGATTTTTTTGTGTACACCGCGACATACTTGATATATCGTTTCAGTTATTGAATCAAATAAGTCGTTTAAACCATATGCAGCACTCTCAATTAGATTCATGTAAGTTAGTAAAGAATCAACTCGGGAGTTTAAATACTAATATGAGTAAATTCGTCAAACGAAAACGTGTGGGGAGTGCTCACGTTAGTCGATCGGCAGCGCCAGTGACACAGGTGGACTCCCCTCGCTTTGTACTAGTAAGGTCATCCAGCAGTATCAGGGCATGCAATAGCAACTATGCAGCTCCCATTGCTGCCGCACGAATGTATCGACCAGAAGTTACTCTTCCCTGTAGCCGAGTTGTGCTTGCTTACGCACGTCGCACGGCAGCCCAAAGCGGCAAAATGCTTAATGCAACGCCCTATAGGGTTCACCTAACACTGTGTTTGCTCGGTCTAGTAGGCAATCGCGGTGCTTGATCTGCTTGCCGCGAACTAGGAGATAGAACGGCAATTTGTAGTTCTTAATCGCGAGGGTGTCGATACAAGTGGTACATCAACAGCGCAGTGCCATTTACGCGGACATGGTAGCAGTTGTTTCACTGTGTTGTTGCTGTGAAGTATAGAGATCAGATCACTGTTTTGTTCGTATGTGCTGGCGTGATCTACGTGTGCATTTGAGACTAAGTATGCGTCGTCATTGCAGTCATTATTTTATGTATTTGACACGAAATATATACCTACACGATTACGAGAACATGTTTACCTTCGCTCGAGTCATCGGCGCTATCGACATTGGCACTAGCGATGACCACCACTGCGATCACTTTTATTGTTACTCTACTGTGGGTAGGCGCTATAACGCGCAAAACGCTTGCGTTACAGTAAATTACGAGGTGTTTGGACGTATCGAGTGTCAGCATATCCGATTTGCAAATGTTCATGGTCAATCATACAAATGCATTGACGCTAATTAACTTACACAAGTAAGTGATGCCATGTTAATGTCGCGCGTGGGCTGCAAGACTATTAAACCAGTCATTTGCAATTTGTTTCATTAAACTTTGTCTGTTGAGTGCATGCATGTACATAACTACTCTTGTTTGGCAAATCATCATCATGCATTTTAACAAGTCCATCGCTCCATGAGGGTGCATTAGCTGAATAGGTCTATACATTATTAATCGGTACGTCGCGCTCCTTTCACACATAAATATACTGAGCCAAACCTTCACATGTAGGTATGATCTGCAACGATAGTGCTATGTAAGCGACGACATCTGTAATTGTCGTGGTAATGTATTAAGCTTGTTACTCGAATTCAAAGTCATGGTAGAAGCTGCAACGCAGTCCAATATCCAGTACAGACTAACACTTCGCCTGTGTGATACTATGAGGTGACTTCCATTTACCAGCAAGCCGCATTGATCTTGTCGAGTAACTCGATACCACATGAAGCAGTCACAGCAGTCGTTGCCGCACACATGTAGTATATTCGCATTTGCATTTACCTTACAGTACCGGACCGGATACCTATACTACGAGCGGTGTTTTTAACCAATTTCGGGCTCATTCTTTGAGGCGCCAATTGCATGAAATGTTTCTATATTGAATTTAGCACCTACCGTAAACAAATTAGAGATATTCACCCTTATACTATCAAAATTGAGACATTCGAAGCTGTGATCGAAGGCGTCAATATAAATGTACAAAGTGGAAAGCTCAATTACGCACGAATTGAACACAAGCGATTTTCTCCACCTCATATCTTGTGACGTTAAAATGTGTTGCACGTAAGTACTACTTGCTAGCGCATGGCAACACGCACTTTACTTGACGATGCGATATAGTCTATCGATATGTCTATTTTTATGTTTCTTAATGCAAGCGACCATACATAAAAATTTAACTAATATTGTGACAATTGATAGTCTATATAGGTAGGACAAAAACAATGTTTGTCGGCAATTTTGTATTGTTCCCGTTTCGCACTCACACGAACGATTAACACTTGCAACATCAAGCTGAGGCCAGGCACGATATCATCGCGTTCCTCACACTACACTTTGAAAACTACAATTCAAATAAAAACGCTTCTCTTCGTGCTTGGGAGCTTGATCGTCATTGCAAAGACAACATATGTATATCTAGTGGCGAGAACGGCATGTCGTCCAAACATGAGTTTGCACAACGGCACCAGCCTGGGCGTGTCGAATACACAGACGTCGTAGGAAAGGTCAAGGCGGTCGCGCTGTCGCAGAGGCAGTCATTTTGAGATCTAGCAACTTCAGTTATTTCTCGACCGCGTCATTGTATACGTACGTCCGACGAGTAGTGGTGTTAATGCGAGAGTTGTAGTTAACCTGTTACTGACGCCAAAGCAATAGGTTTATCGTCTGCTCTTCGCGCTGTCACATATGCATGGCTTATCTGCGTTACATTAATTTGGTATATTGTTGTCGTTACTAATAGCAATGTAATTCCTCTTTGGATCTTAATCTGTTTTGTTACTAACGTCATGGCAACGTTGAATCAATCAGTTTAGTTCTTAGGTCACACACGTTATCTTTCTCTTTCATCAATTAATCCATTCAACAAATGGATTGATTTTGCATCGTACGATTTCATGCAAATCGGTAAATGTACAAGCTGGACAAATGCAACTACATTCGGCACAATATTACCACATTTAATTATATCGGAAACAGATTAGCTGATTTGCCCTACATAGATAATATTACCAACAAAGAAATCACTGCTAGAGCATCGCATCAGTTAATATGTGATCTAATAATAATTTTTAAATTCGCGCAGCAGAGGGAATTTAAAGACAAGATGGTCGTACATGGCTCAAGCGGTCGTACACTTGCAGCACATGCTCCTATGATGGCGGCGTACAAGTCATATATTTATATCGTGTGTTTTGTAATTGCACGCTTCAAACCGCGTATTATATGTTCGCACAAGCGAGTCGGAGTAAGGCGAGCTTTTTGTCAAAAGACACCAACGCGACAACTCACGACGACGTCGCGCATATCAATGTATTTCATCGGCGAACGCAGTGTAAATAGGTTTTGCTGATTTAAACTTGATGTAGTGATTAAGGAGAACATTTTAGTAGACGTTCAATAGCAATAGTTGAATGACGTGAATGCGGCCTCACACTAAAATTTTCATATGTAGTTCATTTGCGGTCATGTGCGTGCCTCAATCCCGCTAGTGCGACTATGCTCGCTGAGGGGATCATCAAGGTCGCCGTACACATAATCGACTACATGGTCGGATTAGTTGCCTTTGCGGAGGTTTCAACGTTGCGCATGGTGACGCGTTTGATATGTGCGATATGCAAGATTCAGTGTGCACCTACTAGCACAGAAGACGCCTACGTTTTGTGTACCTCTGCTGTGCATGTATGTTTGGAGATATTTATTTCGGATCGCTTGTGTAGTTACGCCTTCGATGTTTATACATGTGTGAATTAAAATAACGAACGACGTAGCACACCATAGTCATACACATTACGTTAATGGATTACCTTAACTTCGCATGACATGCAATAATACATATCTTACTGAACGCTACGTAGCATACTAACATCTTTGCTGTAAGCTAGTGAACACACAAGTTTTGACATCTAATTTGATGATTAGGGTCTTGTGTTACAAAAATGATGTTATTGCTGCATTTTTTTGAAGTTTTGATTTGCGTGCTACATGCAGCGAAAAACATGACTTGTTGCAGTACCTGAGCGCACAAACTAAGCAAATATTGGGATTTCCATTTGGATATGTGACTAAATTCATTACTCACTAGTAAAGTTATAAACAAATGCGTACGGGATACTTCGGCATACATATGCTAGAAAAATTCCCTCACATTCGTCGCTACAAGCAACGCCTACAATCTCGAGTCAAAATCTTATGTAACTACATGTTATATACACCCGCACAAATAAATGCTATAAATTCTTTCTCTGCTAAATCACTCCACCTCACAACACCACTCGATCGTGTATGTATGCTTACAACCATAAAATGAGCTCATATAAAACGAATGTGGGTATTTCGTGCTATCGTTTTCGTAACTAAGTACTTCTTGCATCGGCATCTGTTGGACATGAATTTCGACTTTTAAATTGTAACCGACATATATAGACTATACATAAACTAAAATGATGTTGTTCCTGTCAACAGTGTAACATTTAGGGCGAAAAAAGTAGCCCAAAAGTTGTCAAACACAAGAATGACGTGTGCTAAATAACACCAAATCAGGAAATCGGTCATCCGTTAGAGTTACAGACAAGTGGATGTGCTTAACATGTTTGGTGTTTCTGTTTGACTATTACGTAATAAGCCGAATCGGTCTCCAGGATCGAAATGTCGATATGTACTTCTCTGTTCCACTATTCAATCACTTTAACTTTGGCTAACAATGGCTACACTGAACTGCTTGCTCACGCTGTATTTTGGAAATATTTTCTTGCTTGCTGATAGTTGTATTTTCTTGTCAAATCAACTTCTGTTGAAGTCAATGTTTGGACGTCAAAAGGTGAAATTACGGCGATAACGCACATTTCGTCACTGTCATTCGAGGTATGCGTGGTAGGAAAGTGAGCTATTCCATCTTTTGACTTTTTAAATTTTGGTTAATACAACAAACAACATATTAAGACACGGTCTCATTATGACGATAAGGTTTTTCGATGTTTTTGCACTAACTCATCCAATGAAAATGGCGGGTTACAAAAATGAAGCAATCATTAGCTAAAAACTTGAAATGCGCTAGTATCATATGATGATGGAACTTCAACCGGGTAGCGAAAAAACCTAACGGTGGATTGTCTAGTGGTACAGAGATGTAGCGCTTAAAGGATGCAGCAAGCACACGCGCACTGCGCGCAGCACAACATGCATGCCTGCACACGCCAAGATCGTCTGCAACAGAAGTTCCATGATTGTTGCTGAAGCAACGAAAATAAAGCAGGCTAAAGTAAACAAATATGTGACTTTGCGATCTTTGGAACAGTGGCGTTGCTTGTTTAGTTTTTGAGTTTTGAGTTTTGAGTTTTGTGTTTTTGGTACCAAGTTTATCAACGTCTTCCATTTTATACTGCAAGCATGATGTTTACGAAGCCGGTGAAGGTCAAATTCTGATTTTTACGCACTATAGAGTTATCTGAATAGGTTATACTTCGAGCGACAATCAATAGATTAGTGATAATGATTGAATGAATATGAATGAAACAAAGTGACAGTGTTTTAGCACAATTTGGACAACTCGTTTTGACGATTTTGAGTCCAATTAAATTTACCATTTTCTTATCTTTGCATAGGCGTTGAATTATGTGATGCATGAGTTCCATCCTGTAATTGAATTGTGAAAGAGGATTACAACAATACATTTGCATCCCAATAGCAAGAACAACAGCAACATCATAAGAGATAGCACAGCAAGTAGCCAACTTGCAAAGCATATTAAGAATGTGTTATGATTAAGTAGCTGTATATGTTGTAGTACTTAACGTATGCTTGATTTAGCCACACGCGGTATCCTATTGTGACAATTGTGCAAATATAATTTTGATGGGTATTTTTCAGTGAATTACGACGTACTTTTGCTCCTCATTATTGGTGATATACGTCCTCGACAGGAAGTAGAGGACGTATGCGCAAGGTACCTCCACTAAGTGGACTACAAGCCCGTCACATAAACACTGCGCATCGAGAAGTAGCTTTTGGTGCGAGGCAATCATATAGTTCATTGTTGTTTCATCCGATGACAGTACAAACCGCCATCGAAATCAACCATCTCTTTTATTAGCACCATGAACTCATCGCCGTTAAACCAATTGACTGTTCGCGTTCGTTACCACGAGACGACACCGCCCACTCCGGATACTATTCAATGCACGGTCTGTGGCCGTACAATCAAGAAAATAAGGGAGCGTGCTACAACACCCTGGTGTCACACTTACAGCGCCATCTCGGTTACTAGGACGCCGTGCAGGTTGCGATCAAACAAATGGGTGGTTCCATTTGGGGCTGCATTCCTTATCGACAAATGCTCGAAACCCACGATCCTCTTGCTGGATTTAATCGTGAAGAAGAATCCCGCTGCCATTTGTGGGAGACAGCATCGTCGGACGTAACTTCAAGCTCGACCACTTGTCTTTCAACACATTTGTCAAGCGTTTTTATCGCAAAGCAGAGGTCGTGCGCGACGGCATCGCGAGAGATTTTATTGACTGGAAATGTGCACTCTCGTCAGACGGCTTTTCTAAACGCGGCGTTCATTGACTTGGAGTCTTTGTCTCCCACCACGACGACATGCGCCTGCTAACGGTTTTGCAATTGGAAGATGGAATTTCAATGACTGCGGACGAGCACATCCATTTCCAGACTAATTTTTGGATACTTTCGAATTGGACGCCCGTAATGTAGCCTACATCGTGCCCGATAATATGTCGACGAATCGGTCCATTTAAAAATAACAATTTCGATGGCCGGCTGCGGATCGCACCGACTCAGCCTCGCCGTCAAAAACTGTCTCAAAATGAGTAGGAGCGTATCGTTACTGAAGAGGATGTCCAGACTGATGTGCATAATTGCACTCGGTCAAGCGAAGGGCTAACATCCAGGAGGCGGGACGCAAGATCAAATCGATGGTGCTACATGCTATGCGGTAGATCGAGTACTTTGATCTGCGTATGCGCTCAACAGCAACAATCTTAGGACGTGACGTCGCGCGCGCAACATTGTAGTCGTCGTTATCACCAACAGCTTCGTCATTTGACCAGAACATCGCTGTACACACTATCAAACCTCATGGTGTGTGCTTACATTGACAAATCGATCATTAGCGGGTTGAAATCACGAAAGAGTCGAGCATGGCAGACACAGAGTGTGTATGTATGTGTGCGTTTTTATATATGTTTACTGGGGCTGCCGTGCCGTGAAGTCCATGTATGTGATAGAGTTATTACTTTGATGAGGCTCGTAATATCAACTCTACACGTGTCTCAGCGTACATAAAATGTACGTTACAGCCATTCAAATAAAATCTGTGAGAAACTCGACGCAATATAATTACATCACACTTTGTG
Source organism: Globisporangium camurandrum (assembly GCA_023337595.1). Taxonomy (NCBI): domain Eukaryota; phylum Oomycota; class Peronosporomycetes; order Pythiales; family Pythiaceae; genus Globisporangium; species Globisporangium camurandrum. The sequence goes on along the minus strand of JAADXH010001071.1, from coordinate 2,210 downwards.
TGCTGAAGTACACACGTGCGAGACAAGTTTCTAACTCCTGGTCGGCGTCGTCAACTCCGCTCGGTAAACGAATGTCGCTGGGCCTGCCTACGCATTTCATACTGCATGCACTGCTTGCTTCGCTTCGCCTGGCAGCATTGAGCATGTCTGCTTTGGCGACGCTCCATTCGTGCCCCCACTCAAACGTTAATCACTTGTGACTGTTGCGTGTGGATTTGCATGAAATTCTCCTTTTTTGACGTTTTCCAAATCACTGCATCATTTCTGATGCGTTTCCATCAGCGTAAAAGTTGACTATGTATTCCGTTTCTCACTCACATGGACTGCAGTATCATTTTACGTTTCCAACCGTATGTTTTTTTAGTTGCAGCAACGATTTTGGTTTTTGATTATTTGCATATTTATCAAGGGTTATTTTTGCTCGATGTGGCGAGTCGTATTTATGTTGTATAGTTTTTGACGACTATATTCAAAGTCGACAAAATAGTCGTCAAAATGGTCCTTTTTGGTCTTGCTAAAGCTCGCTATTGTCTCAAAAGGTTTTAGCATCATAGCTACAAAATGAACGCTAAAATTAACATTAATAACAGCAATATCAACAGCATACACGCTGCTCACAACGTGTGTGAGATGCTGTGTGTGCTTGAAATGGATGGCATTAAGCTCTCTTGCGTGCACGACGGCGTGCAATACAGATGTAAGCGGTACGTAACGTGACCGCAAATTGCATTCGCCTGCAGCTCGATACGGATAAGTACGACTTGGTGCTGCGCGAAGAAGTTGCGAATTCGTCATTGCGATCGACAGTACGATTATTGCTTGTCGACATTGCTTGTCAACATACCGTATAACACGAGTCCAGTCCGACACCAATGTGCAACCTAAAAATAAACGTCTTGGAAATCGATGTACACCCTGTAAGATTTTATCAGCGAAACTCTTTGTCCAAGCAAAAAGGTCAAAAGTCGACTCTTCACGACCACTGCATGAATAGTGATGCCGCTTGCGACAAAGACGTTCACACACACATCCGTGACGCGCGCTGCCTTGCGCGTTGCGGTCAGTCCGTGCGTCGTTCCGGCGGTGCGTGTTGTTGCCTGCGGCGCGAATGTTGCTTGTTGCGGTTGGTCGTGCTTATGCGTGCATGTTACTGTTGCTGCCGTCGTGCGCGTTGCACCCAGGCATTGGATCGTGCGCGTTGCAGCCACGACTTACGTTGTTGCCGTCACAACGTGCGTCGCTGTGGGTCCGTGTCACGGTCGTCGTAGTGCTCACTCTGTCCACTGTCGTCATCGCAGTCGTCGGTCGAGCGCTGCGCTGGAAACGTGCTTTCCTGTTGCGGGTTGAGCATGCCCGACGTTGCGTCGAGCCAATGCTGGCGCTGGTGGTCGTCGTGCTGGCGGCACTTGGGCCGAAGACCGTGGTTATCGTCGAGCGCTGCGACGCCATTGCGTGCAAGGCGTTTGCGCTATCAGCATGCGCAATGCGGCCGAGGTCAGGTATGTGATCGTGCGTGTTGCGGTCATGCGCTCCAGATGCGCGAGTTTGAGCGGCGCTGTTTGCGTCTGCTGACACTGTCGTGCTGCTTACGATGCGCGTGACTGTCGAGGCCGTCGTTGGTGCAGATGGCGATGCCGTGTGGCGATGCCGGCGCGAAGTGCCGTTGTTGCTGCTTGCAGCTGCGCGTTGCTGCGCCAATTCGTTGTTACTGCTGGTAGTTGCACCGGCAGTCGAGGCGCTATTTGCTCTGCTGGTTGCATGACGACGCGCCTATGAGCCTGTGCTGCTGTTGCGTTGACTGCCGTGTACGTGACGATCGAGCCCAAGTTCCTGGTCGTGCGCGTTGCGGCCTTATTGGCGCCACGTGACGCTGTTTGGTTGCTCAAGCCGACGTCGCGGACTCATTGGAGCAGCGCGCAAGTTGTGCTTCCGCAACTCGCATGCAGCACGCAGGTGCTGCTCGACGCGCTCGTGTATAGATATGACGACTTTGCATACCACAAGCTGCTAGGGAGTCACGACTACACGCTATCGCATCCACTAGCATCATGTTTGTACTGTTGCAGCTCGATTGCAGCAGTCAGTTGCTACTCGACGCCCTACTTCTAGTAGTTGTTGACAGCAATGACTACATCCGCGGCGATGAACGAATGCGTCAGTGGCAACAGAGCGATACGGTGCATTGACAGCCATATCAATTGTTGATTATA
>JAADXH010001070.1:0-13901 GCA_023337595.1 Globisporangium camurandrum | reverse complement strand
GTCATCGTCGTCGGCCAAAATCTGCTCCTCAAAAATATCATCCAATCAATGAGCCGAAATGTCACCTATCCTCCTAGTAATTGGTTAGTTGGCTTGTGCGGCCATTATCTGGTCGTCGGCCATAATCTGGCCATTTACCTTGCAATCTTTTTCGCTCACTATAATATAGTACACATTTGGACCATCAAATAAACATACAATTACTCTGTTACAGTGATTGCTTAGAGTATTTCAATAACATCGATCGCAAAAGAACTTTAAATATGTATTACTCATATTTTGCAACAGATATTGGTACGCATTGCCTCTCTTAAACTCCTACATTTTTAAACATGATTGCTTTATCTACGACAACCGAAGGCGTTCCCGTAACTACACGAATAACAGCTGTTTTGGTCAGTAAATGACGCTGCAGTACGTAAAGGCGATCAAAATCACTCATAGTAATATCATTTACTATTGTTCAAGACATGCAATATATTTACAATGAAACCATACAGATTTGGACCACATTAATTTTCCAGTTCATATCCAAATAGCACAGAAAAGGTACCTAGCACTATTGTTAAAATTTCATGATGCATCAGGTATTGGCATGTTTTTGTGGCTCAAAATCTATGATGATGTGCGCTGATTTAAGTTGTATATAGTACTACACGTTGGTGTAAGCATATATGCTGTACCAGTATACTGCATGTACATATCCAAGAAGTTGTCTAAATTATTCGAATATGTGTTGCGGGCCAAAGTCGTTACAGCATCCCAGGTTTCGAGCCAGAGCAAAAATACATAATGAGGTTGCAGTCCGTTAAGGTAACGAAAAACACATATAATCATTGTTTCACCCATTCAAAATGCATCCGAAATGCTGCAATGACATGAATGGAAACCACACTAAAGCGAAAACTGAACACAAACATTTGAGCGAGAAATCGAATGATGCGTAGCTATAGCAGACATGCACATGCTGCCAAGCGAAGTGCAGCAAGCGATGCATGTGTATGATCTGCTTAGACGGGCCCAGCGACATTAGTTTACCGAGCGGAGTAGGCAACACCGACCAGGACTTAGAATCTTGTTTTCACACCTGTCAACTATGGCATACATTTTCAAATGATGTATAGTTGCGAAAATATGTATAGATGAGTGATTAACGCCATTACCGCACAATACTAAAGCTGTTTAGTTGCTGGAACGAGCGTTCTACGACAACATGCGAGACGACGCAAACAAAATCAGGATTTTATCAGTTTCGGAGTATTGAAATAATCTCGTTTCAAGTTGATCGACTCGATTTTGATAGCGAAATTCCAAATCATGAAAAAGGCGAAAAACAAATGCCACGGATATTGCTGTTACTGTATATATTCTTACTCCATATCTCAACATCCAAAGCGAATTTGATAATTCTGAAAAGCCAGGTTTATAGTACAGTAATATAAGACTCTTGCAACACTAAGTACCAAAATCCTTGAAAATGCTAAATAACACTTTTGAGCTAAGTGGTCTCCAATTATGCACACGTAATCTGCGACTACAATTAAATATACATCTACGACAATACATAGTGTACAACCTCGCAGCGGGTCGCTGGACCGGTGGATAGTACATATTGACAACACATATCGGTATTCTGCAAATGGTTATGGCATACCGTGTCTACCGTTACATTTAACACCTCTAATCCCATACTATACATCGGTATCCTTGTGTTTTGTAAGTCAATATACTTGAAGTACTACGTGGGGAAATGACAAACCGGCAAACTTAAATGTCGACACTAAAATGAGAAATTGACACAACCAGATCAATCTACTATATGCAGCAATTACATAAATGATCAAACGACAAAATATGCTCAATGACAAAATACTGCCGCAAGCTATACTTCTTGCAGTGCAGCGTACTCCACACTTGATTCCTACATGTTATTGATTGCATTCGCTTTACTTGCTCGTAAAAGTTGTCGCTTTTGACCATACTTGTAATTTCACAAATACTGAAGAATTTCTATCTGCTACATAACACGCTGGAGTAACGAAAAAGTGACAGATCAAGCAATCCCTGACAATTGTGACAATGGCATAATACTGAGTGGGTTTAGTCGTAGAAACGCTTAAAAATGCTGCAAGTATCAATTAGTATTTCGAATTATGCCCTTTTTGTCATTTCCCCGTACTACGTAGTATGTTAACAAGATTATACTTACTGGATTTCACTCAAATTGAAGCAAAATTTATGTGGTGTTTTGGCTCTTCAAAATTTATAGAGTTCAAATGCATAATATTGATCGTTGAAAGTGATATTTGTTTAGCTTTGCTGAATACATCAGTAAATATACACGCCAAGCAATACTATAGCAAGTACACATGTCAATCCATATCCACTTACAATGTATGCAGTCTTATCGATATAAATATATAATGTTTGCGCATTTTTTGCTTAGTACGCCCTTAAAACAATTGTGCTAAGTTTTATACCACCTATCTAAACTTGAGCGAAACGTCGATCGTTTGTATTAAATAAATATGATTATGCAAAACATCTTTGTGCGAAAAGAATGCAAATAGTTCAATTCAATGAATGTAAAGAACACAAGAAACGACTTTATGAATACGCGACAAAAGTATGCACGCATTTACGTTTTAGATCATGCTGGCATCCCATATTGAAAACAAATATAAATATTCTGTCCCATTGATAAAACTACGTCTTACTTTAGGTGGTCTATTTCGTTTTAGCGAATTATTGATTAGTATGAAGCTGCTTGCAGTTTCAATCACTGCACGATTCCGTAGCATCACTGCCAAGCCCCGGCAAGCAATAGCAACAGCGTCATCAAACCCGACAAAGGAAAATGTACGGTGCAATGGACGCACTCAGAAAGTGAGCGTGAAGTGAATATACTGCTGCATTTGTTATATCAGTTGCTGCTGAAATCAAGTGAGTGGCGTTAATCATACAGTTTCACCGCTCCCGCCATCAGACGCTAGCACTTGAACGAGTGCTTATTACACAAATGTCCGAAGACGGGTTATGCGGCCGTGCTTGACCGATGAGAGCGCAATTGGCACAGCGGAGCGAAACGATCTTGCGAATTTGGATAGCCACAGTCGGTACTAAAGCACAGTATGTACAAATGCACATTTGGGGGATGGTTGAGATTCAAAGTGAGCGACAGATCGTAAATACATTTCATCTCGGAGAGCACTCACAGAGCGTACTACCCCCATTTTTCGATATTTGGTGCTATCGTGTGCACTTTGCACTTTACGTCGCTCGCGACGTCGTTGCAATTATCACACACGCGAACATTTGCTCGTGGTGCTGCGATGTTGTCACGACAACTGAATGTCAGGTATGATGTGCTCACCGTGCCCTTCACGGCATACGTTTTTCGTCACTGCTCCCATTACTTATGATCTTTAGTAATACGTTCAAATTTGCTAATGGAACGTCGAACCCGAAGCAACATCAATTGATTCATCTCGTGTGCGTATTTCGAATACACCTCAATCGGATGTTCGTTATGTTGAATAACTCAATTTAGCAAGAAATTGCAGCATGTTTATTGGTGTTGTACATACTTGAAACAGTAAACTGTACGCCGCGTCGATAAGCTCGCCATAATAAATTAAACGATGTTTAGATCACGTCGAATACATTATGGCCTATGTAACAATAGCATGATTTACATAGCAATGTTACATTTTCTAAAATAGTGTAATGCGAACTTAGAAAAATATCATTGCCTTTCGGTAATGCAGGTATGTACGGGACCAAGTGTTATATGCAAGTACAATATCGACACTGTCGCGCATACACGCTGTCAATGCATTTATACATACATGCAAATATAGAAGTTATCGAAAAATATGAGATCAGTGTATGACTTTTCGACGTACAAATTGATAACACACTTGAGATACAGTGTGACATAAAAATAAAGTACGGTCATTCTAGATCGATCAATAAATCTAGTAAATGAATGCATTGTTTCAATTTAGACAATCTTGCAAGACGGTTTGGCATACGGATGAAGCTTAGTATTCATGTGTTTTTACACGTTGCGGGAATGTCACAAAAACATTACATGTCACACAAATGGTGGAACATGTACCTATTACCAAAATACTTTAGAAAATGTGCAAGTACGTACTTCACTGTTCCATATAGATATGACCTGGGAGCAAAATTATAATTCATCTTAAACCTAGTGTGAAATTGAGCATTTTGAAAACACAACGTGAAAATCGACGAATTGTTGCATGAGATCATCCGTTTACTAGCAATTTTATTGCGTTGAACAAACCGCCGGATCATAAAAACTGGTGTTCGTTTCGAATTGTTTCTACGCATTCCGGTTACTAAAAACAAAAACTAGTTTGGTCATGTTGTGCGTTGTATTGAACGTGTGAAACCGATGAACCTATTGATGCATTTTGAGTAGGCAGAAAAGCAATAATGTCAAAGTGGCATGCTTGGCAGGTTGAGCAATTAAATAGAAATAGTTATTGTTAGCCGAATTTTGGCAAAAATGCATTGTTTGAACGATATCAAATGACCAGGTTTTTTTAAAATGGAACTGAAGATCAGATACAGCATGTTTTATTTGTCAGTTCTTTATCTAATAAGTGTACAGACCGTTGTGTACTACGAATGCAAATATGCTCATTTATTTTCACTGGTCAGCCAAATGTGTGCGTGTGGCATTATGTGGCAGAGTGTAAGTAAGCACAAAAAATTCAATTTCTATGCAAACTACTTACTACGAAAGAAGTGTGATATAGACGAAGATGTTACATAGGTGTAAGTGGTATAATTATTGTTGTCTGTAATCCAACAGGTCGACAATTCGTATGCAAAGTTGTATTTGAGTATCACATAAACGAAACGACGAGCAATAAATCGCACTTTAGAAAGCGTGTATGAAATGTCATACAAGTTATATTATATTGTTGTCCCCGCGTTTATGCTCTTAACAGTATTGGTTAGGTGCTCGGTTGTATACGGTGCTCTACAAAGTACCTGAAGATTTAACACGCTAGTGTACTAGCATCGTCAATTATATATGCTCTATAACTACATACGTGTGCCAATTGAGAACATATGTGATGAAGAGGCATCCTACAAAATATTGTAATACCACGTGGTGGATATAACGTATTATGGTAAAGTACAATCACTCACTGCACAACACTATACATCTGATAAGTTCAGCGCTTACATTTTCAAACGATAGTAATGATGATCCTATGATAAAAAGCATTGAATTGATTGTAGATGCCGATCTTAAACGCTACTTTTCGTTTGTTAAAAGAACCACAAAAGTGGACCTGAGGTTTCATGCAAATGTACCTGTGTCGTTTGTACTACCACGACAGCATGGAAGACACCACGGTCCATGCTGTTGAATGTTTTTACGTATTCTAATAATGTCGTATACTTTGCATGATTTAGATATTGCTTATGCCATTATGTGATAGAAAGGGTCGCGCTTCTTGAACTTAGTTGTGTACAGCACCTTTTGTTCCTGACTGATTTGCGTTAATGTCAAAATTTCGACTAAGCTGTGTATTGTTTCGACATGATTATATTGTAATATATGACATTGATATTCTCATTTAATGCGCTTAATGTTGAAAGGAAACGTTTGTTGCCGCTGATACATATTCGTGTGACTACAACAGACAAATGAAGCGAGGTACACACCTGCTCAGTCGTACTGCACTATCTAAATCCTATACCACACTTTTCCGGTATGCAATCGGCCATTACATTTTTTTGTTTCGGATGTTAAAGTTAACGATCCAATGGTATCTACTAAATTTGCTATTCTTTGCCAATGTTACTCGTTGAGTATCATCCATTGATTTTATTGGGTGGGCTCATGACAAAGCAATGAAAAGCCTAACTGGAGAACACCAGTCGTGATGAGATTATTTGTTCTTATTAACGCTTCAAGTAACGACCAATCTGTCCGTATGTGGCAATAGTTGCATGCAATTATGCAATAGAAACTCCAGAAGCATAGTTTAGCGTCTGCTAAGAGTATTGGACCCCCTAAAAACGATATTTGTGTATGTCGCAAAACGAGTGTCAATAATTCGAATGCAGTATAACCACCAACGTCTGTATATTGAGGGCATCTGTGATGAAGTGACATATGATAATATATGATATCGTTGACATTGATATTTGTGTCGATAAGTTCCTTTGTAAGTACATGCTTGTAGCCTCTATCCCTTTTTCATAAGATCACAACTTAGAAACGAAAATATGTAAACACTTGCTCAATTGTAGTTTCCATGATATATCCTGTATCGTTTAGCGACTACTACCTTCGTTAAAAGCGTATTTTAGATAGCTCTTGATGTTGTAAAAACGTTTCAAACCTTACTATACGATGCATCATATAATTGCACGTTGTGATCCAAGCCGGCAAATTGCCAATAAAACCGTTAAGAATACTAACTTCGGGATTTTGGAGAAATAAAAACTACTAACCGGTCTGAATGTTTAAGCAATCACAGCAAAGAATAACAAACGTAATAAACAAAAGTGTCTTTTCTCGGTATGTTTACGTGTAGTTATCTGTGCAAAACAATACTTGCATTTAAGCGTATTAAGGATCTCGATAAGTATAGTTGAGCGCCTGCTTAAAGTACCCCCCTTCCCCCTCAAAGAATAATTGTTTATGCTTGTTGCAAACGAGTAATGTTTCCCATCGAATCAAAAGTTGTACCATTTGATTTGCCCTGTAACGGTCATTGCAACCACGTACGGCGTTTATGTGCTGCGTAAGCAATATGTACATAGCAAGATTTTTTCATGTATTGGAACGAAAAGCGTATTTTTTTTATTGGTCTTGTTACGATCATCAAAACCATGTACAGTATTTGCCTGTATCTTATAAAATATGCCAACAGCTTAAACTTTCATGGGTTTTTGGCTTACCAAACGTCTCGTTTATGGAATTAAAATATGTATGATCAAATTTAAGTGAATCAGCGTTAGCCGCTGCTGTGGCCATGCAATCTATCGCGTGTACACCTTCCTTACATGCTTCCAATGATGTAGGAATAGTCATGCGCACAAGTCAGCTTTGATGTGAAAATGGCCAAGGTTGAACGACGCCGTTGATTAGGATCATGAACCAGGCTGCGTCAGCATCGCGAACAACATGCTTGTGAGGTGCGCACGACATGGCATGACATGACGTTTGGGTCATCTCTCTTTGCAGTAGAGGTTCGAGCTGATGGGGTTCATATGAAGCATTCACAAATTAAGTATTGTTGAATAGACGGCATTTCCGTTTTTGGCTGCGAAAACTTGACTCGTTTCGACATTGTGGTCTCGATAAATTTGATAGTAGCACTGGCGTACACGGATAAACGAACGAAACGAGACAAAACGATTGGTGCTAATAGTGGGCAAATCCATGCAGCTCTCATTATATATTCAGTTTATCTATAACGGTATAATACATTTTGCAGGTGCTGTATACTTGAACGTAGTACTTCAATTGTTTCCAAGAAGCTGCACAAATTTGTAATGTGTTTTGGTTGGTTCGTATGGCTCGTAGAAAAATCATAGTATATGCTTATCTTAGCGTATCCATCGCAACCGTAAATATGATGATAGACAGAGTCGATCCATAAGTAAAGTGTGCTTTATTTTTTCCTGCGACATAAATACTAGTTATTAGGCGCATTGCATTCTAATATGACGAAAAATGCGATGAGTCACCAATACGACCGCCATACATCAGTAGATACGTTCTTGCCGTTGCCGTGTGATGTTATAAAATGACGCGCAATGCAGATTGTGTTCTCTGCATTTACATCTAGACATTAATTACTCGCCCTTACTATTATGTAGCCCACACACCCAGCAAGAACCGGAGGGAGAATAGCCAACCTTGACATTGCGTGGACTACTGACCGAAGCACAACAAAGCGGTCTATATCGATGCTTTACATATACAGGCAAAGCGAACAACTTATACCGAGAAATATCGACAACATTCGCCAAGAAAATATGTCATCGTGCTATTGGGTGGTTTTGACCATGTAGACGTAGTCAGAATTTGATATGTAAGAGCGCAATATTTATAGCTAGCTCAATACTATATAGCTCATTCGTTTTGTGGAGCCTATATCACTATTACGTGAAATGTAGGTTTGTGTATGTTATTGCCACCCATTGTATTATCAGGAATAATTTGCGCCAATTTCACGTCATGCAAGAAATTGCGGTACGCATTGCATTAATGTGCACAGAGTTGGACCTATTGCAACACAATGAACGGCTTTTGAAACAAGAGCGTCTCAAGAGACGCTTAAAAGCTATAATCCGAAAGGTATACGCGCGTATTGAAATTCGAATTGCAGGTTATCCTTTTTTACATCGCATATAGTTTCTAATCATTTTGGAGAAACGCGTCACCGTTTTGTCAAAAAGCGAAGCGTAAAGGAGCAACCACATACTATAGGAACTCGAAACAACACTCTTATCCGTTCAATCTTGAAACCGACTATTCAGTCACATGATACCAGCAGCACGGTCAACGCATCCAAGAGCGACGAGAAACATGTCGATTGTCACTTCTGTCGCTAATGTCAACCACTTCAACAGCGCTGCTGCTGTTGCACGGGTAGTATCATCGACAATAGGACTTGCAATGACTGCGACGACGGTGCGAGATAGGCTCAAATATACTTGCTTTACCGAGTTAAGAAGAAGAGCCGTATCTGAGCAAGAGACATAACACATAGCGTCTCGCATAAACTGGCACGCTCTAAGTTGTACATCGAAACAAGGTGGCGTGGTGCAACACTCTCTTAGCTGACAAGGCATCTGTCGAACAGGACATCATCTCGGGCAATTTAGGTTTTGATTCCAAGGTAGCCCGCGCAGTTGTACTGCATGGCAACTTCCAATATATACGTTATAGTTATAACTACGAGCTATTCCACAACAAAATCATATACAAAGATGAACATTCTATATTGCCAGTTGCTGCTCCCACAAACACTTTCCTTCAAGCTTACAAAAACATTTATGCGTTGTAGGAGATTTGTTACTACCACAATGCCTAGTGCAAATGTGTGAAATTTATTGATGTAAGTCAAGTAAATCAATTTGTTATGCATAATAATTATGCATCTTACCTATATATTATTAAAATTACACATATATGGTTTAGCAATGATTACTTTCTAACTGTTTTTTTATATTTCGTAAATGCGTTACATTGACATGGGTACATTGCGATCGCGACATTATTTCAATTATATTCATCGCATCAAATTTAAAGTATAATATCATATGCCATGCAGCACCTGCTCCTCAATAATGAATAAACGATGATGACATGCATATAGTTAGAAGCGATATAATTACCATTTCAAATGCGTTGCAGCAACAAACAAGAAATACAAACCGCATTTCTGTAAATCTATGTAGTAACCAACAAACGCGCTTCATAACATCAAAATCGTACTAATTTACTACTAGGGTGGCTTCATATGAAACATTGCCGTAATGCAATGTTTCTTGTCGTGCCCATATGTTTCTTGTATTTATTTACTTCCAGCTTGGCTTAATATGAAACATATCCGTAATGCAATGCTTCATGTCGCGCCCATTTTTTCGTGTACCCAACAGTATGCACAAGTTAATTGGCACACACCATTTACATGCGTGTATAAAGACATATCTGACAATATTACCGAACATTTGCCCAAGTGTGTCGTCTTATTGTACCTGTATTTGATAGCAAATGTTCACCGCAATTGAGGTATTCATTTTATTTTCTGACGAGTAATACAAACGGGATCAGTGGACAACTACGAAGATCTTCTATTCTGCTTTCTATTTCACTGGGCAATTGCGTTGATCTGGAATGATTAACACTCATAAAGTATAGTCGAATAATAATGGGTACAAATGACAGACTATTGTCAAAGCAGAAGCATTGATAGCAAAAGTTGTAAGCTTGCAAATACTTGCAGCTCAATACGTCGTTGACACGGCTATAATGTAATTACAAAGATGTTCAATTGGAAATGCCATATTTTGTACCTTGTGTACAACTGCACACCAATGCAGCACTGCAATCATGTTGACGCCCAATATATGGTTTTACGGAAACAATACATTTGCTGTTGAAGGTTTCAAATGTGTCGTGGAAAAAGACATCTAGTAATATGCTTCACATGTTCTTTATTGTATCAATTAATGAACATTACTATCTGAGAAAACTGGTGCATCTACGAGCACGTACGTATAACAATATGCATCTCATAGTCTTATCGTCAACTACAATTGTCGAGATTGTTTGTTTTGAGACTTATATAGTTCTATGACCTAGAAAGAGAGAGAGAGCATCATAAGTGACAAAATGAGAATACAAAAAGTGTGAAGTTATTTGATATGTGGTTCGAGCATACGTAGCGTAAATAGTGTACATTTATTCAGTACTCTCTTGGGCTGTACATATGTAGAATATGATCCAATTACTCAATTACTTGCAAATGTTCACGTTGAGATGATTATGTTTGGGCTGCATAGAATGACAAATTTAAGACCAAGAAAGACAGATAGCGAACAGTCATTTGTGAGTGAAGTTAGTTTACAAATTGCATATATGTAATCGAATATTGTACAACTAAAGCGCACGCAGTCATAGATTGAAAAGATTTTGAAAAGTGCTATTTTATGATACGTCATATGATAATCATCTGAGCAAAAGTGATCGAATTTGCTGGAGTCTGTCTCACACACGACTTGTAGGCACGTTTGTCATCGATACATGAATTTGAATAGAAAACTATTCATACAATACGGGCAACTTTGATGGGGTTAACTACCCCGCAAGTATTTGCTCTCACCATAACATGCTCAAATGAGTTTTGAAATTGAACTACCGTATTTTTTGCCGATAGTGTGACAAATGCTTGGGTGGACAAAAGAGACGGATTTGTGGCGATACAATGCGATTCAATGCATGTCGTACGGTCTTCGTATACCAGAATTTAACACAACCGCTTCGCTTGACCTGCGTACACAATAGAGCGGTTAATGCTACTTCTTTTCAGCTTTATCATCTATTTGATAAAAATGTATTACGAAAAAGTCGCGGTCAATAATGTTCGCTTTGCAAATATGTTAGAATGGAGGTATGTAGTGCTCTAATACACCGGCCACGTTAGTCAGCATCAAATATAGTATATCCAATGCATTAGTCCACAATGTTCACTAAATATCAACAAGTTCGTGCAAACACAATATATATTGTTGCTGTCAAAGCTAAATGTAACCGAATGGTTAATTGACATACTTAATTTCGCGACTTTTCCACTCATGCTAGCGATTAAGTGCTGCTTGACCATGTTTACTCGCTTCATATGTAACTGATGGCCACAAAACGAGCGTTGGCCTTAAATTTCCTTTTTCCGGCTCGAAAATTCATTGTCTTGTATACTTAATTGGGTACTTTAGGGACAGTGAAGAAAATGGACGCTTGGGACGAAGTACACAATATTTGTGACGTTATCTAGCGATTCAGTTTTTGCGATTGCTTGTGCTTTCAATCAATTTTGTATATATGAGGGGCGAAAAGAACACGACGAATCGAACGTTTGAGCTAACTTGAAAGTGCACTACCCGCGTGTCACATTTTTTCCACACGGAGTTTGTGCAATAATGATAATTCAACTTAATATATACACCTTATATCAACGGTTGTACGGAAAAAGCATATATGGCGATGTTCAGTACCGACCTCAACAATGATATCCATAATGATCTTGAGCAGCGATAACTGGCAGAACTTGAATATTTGAAGTGCTACACTACCTTTGTCGCGATCGATCGACATCTAAATGTCACGACAATGAAATACACCTCACAGGTGACAAATCACACAAGTCCGGTGCCTTGTTGTGTCTGTATGATATCCTCATCTTGATGCAAACAAAATGTCATTACAGGGGGGGGGAAAGTTAGCCGAAAGACCCGAAAATTACACATATCGGTGACTAATTATTTACAAATACTATTTGTTACATAGTGTCGCACCGGCGTAGCTAACATATAAGACTATTGCAAATACATTGATGCCATCTAAAGTAGAGTTGATGTGCTGCTAAAGATGTAGCAATACCAGAAAGTTTTGTTTGCGTTACTGCTGTTGTGATCCCTTGTGGACAATACGCTAATGCGGTAAGTGCGCAGCAAATATTGATGTATACAACTGTGAATGCTGTGTCGGTATAAACGTGGTACGATCAAGAGACGGTATACTCAACAAACTGCTCAAACATACAAACGTTCGACATCCATATTGTCAAATAACGTCTCCAACCCGCGGTGCTCGTCCTTGGAAGTTTATTTACAGTGACAAAAATTTACGACAATGATGCAGCTGAGCTCGAAGTTTTGCGAATACACCAGCGCCCAGTGACTGTATGTGCGAGACAGCGCTAGGAGCCAGGATATGCGCCTCATTATGCCAACGCGATATTTATTGTGCTCGTTTATATAGTGTGAGGCAGCAAGAGCTCTAAGCATTTCTTGTCGTACATTTTAGTGTCAATTGCTCAATTCAAGCAACAGATAGAGCTGCAAAAATCCAACATTTGTATCCACGCGGTAGTGCGCTAATCGACCGACTACATATTTTTTTAAGTGGCAATCAATTGGAGAATGCAGTATACTGCAAAATATCGAAATCACATAACTTTGTAATGAAATGGCATGAATTAACCACCCTCCGCCAATTCGGCAAAAGTATGTCATGACATCGAAAATGCTAATTTGGGAAAATTTTGTCATGGTTTCGAATTATGACGATTTATGGATTGTCTTTACCGTCTCGACGAGACGAATCGAACGGTGCTTTTTTCAGTTAAAATCCTAGTAGTTCAGTTTTGACAGCCTAAAAAGTGGATGTATTCACGTCATTTTGGTGGAAAATATAATCGTAAAAGAGACGACAAACGTGCAATTTTCGATTCGACATACTACTTTATGCTGACATGTTACATGTGCTACTCGCTGCTCTTTGGTTGGCTGCACACAACTAGTCGGCTTTGGCTACGGTAATTTTGTTATTTTGTTAAATCGTCATCACTCAAGAAAGTGTCCTATTGCGTGGCTCGAGAGATAATCTCATTCAGTTTTTTCTCTGTCGACCACATAAATCTCTTTTTCATTTTTCCATGGCATCCATTTTGACAAACTCTTATGATGTGCTAGTATAAAAACTTACTATATACACCAAGATATGCTAACTTGAAGAGCTTAGCAAATCAGTTCATTTTTAGGCTGCGCCACATGTCGCAAAAAGGTGCATGAGCATATAATAGTAAATACATCGCAATCGTGTAAATTCAGATTCGACTTTCTAGTCGGTGCTACATGTTGCATGCGCCGCTCGCTGAGCATGGCGGCATACAATACGCCAGCTTTAACTGTTTCTTCTATTTTCTTGCTATATCATTACGAGTCAAAAAGGTGTTCAATACTCGATTCAAAACTCCTCGTGCCACTTCTTAGCTCGTATATGATTTCTTGTTCTAACTGTATTTATTTCGACAAACTGTTCAATCCCAAAATAATCACAACCCAGCCTGACACATGAAAAGATGTCAAATCCAAAGCAGCACGTTTCAACACAGCACAATTACGCTTTCGTCTTTCAACTTGCCACGACAGAGTTGCAACGCGGATGCACGTCAAGTAGAGGCACTTCTTCCTCCAACTTGCCGACACCATGATTGGTTTATTCATTTGCGGTTGCACCATTCACCCCGCCTGAGAATGCGGGTTAAATGAAGTGTATACAAACTGGACGACAAACATCAAAATCTCTCTCGATTTTTGCGAATTGTGCG
>JAADXH010001069.1:0-13905 GCA_023337595.1 Globisporangium camurandrum | reverse complement strand
CGACCGCCTGCTGCTGCAATGCTGCACGAGCGTCAGAAGATGGAGCACGCCGGCCTGCTCCCGCCGTCGAACGCTCGCGACGACGAGCGTGACAACACGCCTGCGAACGGCCAGACGTTCATCGACATCTCGACGCCGTCGCCAAACAACCGTACTCGCGGTCCCAACATGAACCCAGGAGGTACCTCCGCTGCCGGTGCGCCACCAACGTCGTTTGGTGCAACGCGGCTGCACATCAACGCGCCGCAGATCCAAACTGCGACAAAGAGCAACTTTATGAGCAGCGACCAGTTCATGAGCATGGGCAGCACGCAAGTCAACATGATTGGCAGCTCGGACGCTTCCACAACGCCAACCAACGCACGCCGGCGGCGTCGCCCGAACGTCGATGCGATGCTGCGGTCGTCGGTCGTCCACGACCGCCTGTCGCGCATCTCGAACCTGTCGTACACGACGACGCCGTCACTGTGTGGCCCCCAGGCCGCGAGCGACGTCATCTCGGTGCCGATCTTGGGCGACTGTGCATTCGAGCAAAAGTACTCGATTGCGATCTCGCAGGACGATCCGCACAACAACACCAACGCGTCGTCGTCGTTCACGCCACTCGCAAAGCTCCACGCGCTGCGCGACGTCATGGGCAGCATGACGAGCAACAAGCAGGGCTTCATCGATCGCGCGACGTTCTCGCAAGCGTTCGACGTCGATGGCGCGGACTACGACGAGTACGACACGACAGCAGATGGTATGATCGATGGGAATGCGATTTTGATCGATGCGGTCTTGACACTCGACGTTGGCGTCGAAGAGAAGCTCCAGTTCATCTTTGATACGCTCGATACGACAGCCGTTGGCGCAGTCACGGAAGCGCAGGTCGTCCAGCTCTTGTCGGCAAACTTCTCGTCGGCAAAGATCCAAGTCGTTGGGACCGACTTACAGGAAGTCGCGACGCTGCTGTTCCGAAAAGCAAACGTTGTGAACGACGCCATGAGCTTCCAGCAATTCAAGCGCGTGTTCCATACGTACGTCGGTGGAACCGCAGCGAACGCTGCTGCCTCCAAGACGGAAGCACCGCATCCGAGCAGCCAGCCAAGCTTTCCACAGCATGCGTCGATGCGCGCACAGCCGCGGAAGAGCCAGTTCCATACATGGTACGAAGCAAATACGTTGCGGATCTGGTGGCTCGTTGTTTACGTGATCATGAACAACGCTGCGTTCTGGCTCAAGTTTTATTCGTATCAAGTCGACCCAGCACTTGGCTACGGGCTTCGCATTGCACGCGGGTGTGCACAAGTGTGCATGCTGAATGCGCTGCTTGTGTTGCTACCGATGTGCCGCTCGATCACGCAAGTGATGAAACGCAGTCGCGTCATGTGGCAATTGATTCCATTTGACGACCACATTGAATTCCACAAACTCTGTGGCACTGTGTTGTTGTCCAGTGGACTCATCCACACGGCCGCACACGTGAGCAATGAGATCCATTTGTACTTGGTCGCATCCCCCGACGAGATCAACCGGTCGATCTTTGCCGAACGGCGCGTCCCGGGCTTTGATTTCGTCGATGGGACACCGCCGCCGTTCGTCGACATGCTCCAAGCAATTCCCATCTGGACCGGCGTGCTCCTCCTCGTGATAACAGCGATTTCGTTCCCATTGGCAGCGATCCCGACGTTCCGACAAGGTCGTTTCAACTTGTTTTGGTACTCGCACATGCTGTTTGGTCCGTTTTTGCTCGTTCTATGCTTCCACGGCGCGGCGTCGTGGCTCGCCCATGCGTCGTCGTACCTGTGGGCCGGCCCGCCGTTCGCTCTGTATCTAGTCGAGCGTCGCTTTCGGTACGCAAAGTTGTTTGCTGCGCCGATTCGGATCTTGGAAGCCGTTGAGCTCGATGGCACGTGCGCTCTGTTCATGGAAAAACCCAAACGGTTTAACTACCGGCCTGGGATGTATCTGTTTATCAACGTCCCGACAATCTCGACGCACGAGTGGCATCCGTTTACCATATCCTCAGCGCCAGGCGACAATTACGTGAGCATCCACGTTCGGAATGCCGGTGATTGGACCGGCGCGCTCCATCGTTTGATCGCTGATTGCCATGCATCGAAGACGGAGTATCCGGACGTCTACTTGGACGGACCCGTCGGTGCGCCGACGCAAGATTACCATCGCTACAAGACGGTGATCTGTGTCGCTGGGGGCATTGGCGTCACGCCATTTGCTTCTATCCTCAAAGATGTCGTCCACTTGTGGGAAGAGTATCGGTGTTTGAATTGCAAGCACGTGCGGCATCCGAGTACGTTTCAGATCCAGAAACTGTACTTTCACTGGATCACACGTGCACAGGAGTCGCTTGGGTGGTTCGAGTCGACGATGAATCAGATTGCAGCATTGGATCGGGACAATGTGATCGAAGCGCATCAGTATCTGAGTACCGTCAAAGGCGGCGAGAACGCAACGCAGCTCCAGATGTTCCAACAGTTTGTCCACGACCAGACGGGTCAGGATTTCGTCTCAGGGCTACACGCGAAGCGCGGACAACTGACGCACTTTGGGCGCCCAGACTGGGATGCAGTGTTCCAGAGTGCTGCAAAAGCGCACCCGAATGAAGAGATTGGCGTGTTTTTCTGTGGTCCACATGCATTGGAGAAGATTCTGGATGACATGTGCCGCAAATATTCGTCCACAGCGCCTGGGGGGACGATCTTTGACTACCACTCGGAGAAGTTTGCGTAGGACTTGAGGGACAGAGAGACAGAGAGAGAGGAGAAGCGTGTGCGTAGATCCAACGAACCAGAAGTCGCGGCAGTAGCGAGTGGAGAAGCTACGGAAGTACATTCTGGTCGTATTTTACATATTGATGACTATCAACTCGATCCATTGTGTTTCGTGTTGGTTGTTTTGTGTTAGGTATTCATGCATGTGCGCAATGTTTTGGTTGTCCTGGAGAGTCATAGTGCGAGTTCGTTGGTAAGTTACCCAGATACTCAAAATATATTTGAAACATGATATACATACATATATTTATGGAAAATAAACACTTGCAACACCAAAGTGGACCAACAAGCAGCAGCAATAACAAGCATTGCTGTCGCCATGTTCCAAGCGCGCGGGACCAAGTCCGAGGCGCCACCACCGGCGTCGCTGCCATGGATCGAGAAATAGTACGTCGTGTGCACAAATTGTGCACAGTGAGTACATGCACTCACGCCGTCTGTGTTGCTTTCCCTCTCGCCACATGCATTCCATCACATTCACACAATCACATCCACCTACCAGTCGACCCAAGAGCGTCGATGAGATCTCGCACCAAGAGCACGTCGTTGCGACGCTCAAGACGTCGATTGCAAGCGGTCAACTCCCACATTTGCTGTTCTACGGACCGCCGGGTACCGGTAAAACGTCGACGATCGTCGCAGTTGCGCGCGAATTGTTTGGTCCAGACTTTCGCAAGAACGGCCGGTTCTTGGAGTTGAATGCCTCCGACGATCGCGGCATTGCAGTCGTACGCGACAAAGTCAAAGGCTTTGCACAAGGCGCAATTGGCGCAACGAGCGGCATGCCGCCGTTCAAGATCATCGTGCTCGATGAAGCCGACTCGATGACAAACGACGCCCAGTCCGCACTGCGTCGCATGATGGAGAACTACTCCAAAGTCACGCGCTTCTGTCTCATTTGCAACTATGTGAGTCGCGTGATCGAACCCGTCGCGTCGCGGTGTGCCAAGTTCCGCTTTGCGCCACTCGAGAAAGGCTCGATGACTGCACGGTTGCACTTCATCAGCCGCGAAGAGCAACTGACTATCGCTGACGATGTCGTCGACGCATTGCTCGACTGTGCGAGTGGTGATTTGCGGAAAGCGATCAACTTTCTACAGAGCGCAAAGCAACTCAGTGGAACGAACGATCCAAGTCGCGACGACGTGATTGCAGTTGCTGGGGTACGTGTTGGAGGGGTTAATTCCACTGGGCGTGTTACTTCTGAAAAATAAGGGTTATTTGTTGTTGCGTTGAAATAACCTCATCGTCTGTATGTTACCACACACCATTAGATCGCACCCCCAGAACTGTTGGAAAAGTTTTGGTCGTCGGTTGCATCGAACAGCTTTGATAAGATGAAAGTCGAGATCGAAGAGATCTTGATGGCCGGGTATCCAGTCCTGACGGTCCTGAAACAACTGAGTGCCGATGTGTTGGACCGCACGACGTTGACCGACGCGCAGCAAGCAGCAATGTGTTTGCGGATTGCTGAAGCTGACAAGAAACTCGTCGATGGTGCGAGTGAACATTTTCAACTGCTCGACGTCGCGTCGTACATCATGCGCACGTACCACACGACGTGAGGTGTAACTAAGGGGTTTATGTGGTTACGCGTACGGTAGAAGACGATGCCGATAGAGAGAGCGAAAGAGATAAAGAGCGAAAGAGAAAGACGCCCATTCGATTGCATCGTCCTTCATTTGCCGCTGACGTCGTCATTCAGCTCTGACTCTTTAGTTCTGTTTCTCTGTTGATCCGATCCTTTGGTCCCTCCATCCTTCTATCCTTATAACCCCCTTCTCACTTCTCACCTTTTCCTCTCACGCCTCTACGCCTCTACGTCTCTACGTCTCTATGCACTTGCAACCAACGCGCCATGTTCGTTCACACTCGACAATTGCACCCACTCAGTCGGACGGACTTGTTTCCAAAACGTCACATCATCATCTCCAGCTGCGACACTTAGAACGGTCCCCGTCAGTGACCAACTTATCCGATACACGGGCGACTGGAACGACTGGAGGACGTGCACGTGCCAGTCGCGATCGACTTCATTTTGGCTCCAAATCCGTACTGTGTGGTCGTCACTCGCACTCGCAATGGCGTTCGCTGGAATGCCGACGTTCGGCGCCCACGCAACGTCACGGACCCAGTCCGTGTGGCCGTCGTCCGTCAGCGCGTCGTCGGTTACCGCCCACGTCGCGTCAGTGGTGCTGCCTGGCACGAGCTGCCAGATCTGCACCGCGTGGTTCGTCGAGCCCGTGACGACGCGCTGGATCGGTCCATTCGGTCCTTGTGACCCGAGCGAGTTGTACGGCGCCCAACTCACGGCCGTGACAGCTGCGCTGTCGTGCGCGTTCATAAAGGAAGAGGTAGTGACCCACCCTTCACGCATGCGCGTGAGGAACGATACGCGGCCGTCTGCCGATGCGTTCGCGAGGCACAAACCGTACTCGTACGGCGCCCACGCGATGCTTAGTACCGCAAGTGTATGGAGCGCGTGGATGTACTTGAGGACCCACTCGGTGGCGCCACTGTTGTTTGCTGCGAGCTCTTCACGGAAGATGTACACGCGACCGTCCTGGCACGCCATCGCGAGCAAGCTACCAAATTTGGGGTGCGCCCACGCAATGCGATGCATCGGCGCGCGCGAGTCCTCGGGGAGCTGCACGACGTGCTGCAGGACGTGCGTCGTTGTAGCGGATGGTGTGGTTGGGTCGGCAGATGTGGTTGCGTGGTTGTCGGCAGGCATTGTAGCGTCTGACACGTCGTAGACGCGGAACGTGCGGTCGCCCGAGCACGTTGCGAGCCGCTTGCCGTAGTAGTCGAGCTGAATGTCGTTGATCATGTCGTTGTGCTCCGTGTCGATGCTTGCAAGCGGCGCGGTGCGCTGCTGCTGCTGCTGTTGGTGCTGTTGGGGATAGTGGAGATGGTGCGGCTGCTGCTGCTGCTGGTGATGCGGGTGGTGACCATAGCTACCGCTGCTACTCATAGCTCCAGTCGGGTATTCCATTGCGCCTCGTTTCGCTTCGTCGTTCGCTTTGCCGATGTCGATGTCGAGGTCTTGGATCGAATGATCAAATTAGCAATATACTGTAATATATATTGTTATTATTATCTCGCCTTGACTTACGAAAAGCCGTCGATTTGAAATTGCAACAAAATTCAAACTCGACGGAACAGCAACAAACAACACGCAACTCGCGACCATGTTTTCGATCAACGGGCCGAGCGGACCGACGTCGCGTAACGAGCGGCAGGTCGTCACTGCTGCTGAGATCTTGCAGCGCGAAGCGATGCGCAAGCAGGAGGCAAAAGATGCAGGCGAGAGCTTCTTCCAAGTCCGCACGGCGTCCAAATCGACACAATCGACTGCTGGTGGTGCCTCATCCTCGACTTCCAAGCGATCGGTAGCAGCGACGCGGCATAAGCAACATCAGCGAACTGCAGAACGACCGACAGCAGACGCAAGCGAGCAAGACGATGCAAACAATAGCTGTAGTACGGACACATCACAGATCTTCAAAGTACTGCTTGGTTGGCATGCTGCTGGCAGCTTCTGCATCAGTGCAAACGGCACGTGATGGACTGACTCGTTTGCTGGTTTGTTGGTTGCATGCACACGTGTATCGACCATCCAGGGCTGCCGCATCATCTTCAATGGCCGCACTGGCAACATCTCATCGTGCGTGCGCGTCAAAAGCATCTCGACTGGCTCTCTGTGGCAGCTCAGTCGTTGTGAGTACTCACGTCGATCGATTGCTCGCATGTGCTTCACTCGTAGCTACAACCTCGCGAAGCTCGTACAAGACCATGGCGGCAACGTCTGGTAGTGTTTTGCAGAGTGGATTTGCCTCGGCCGATCTCGAACTGTCCACATGCTTCCCATGCACTGACACATGCACATGCTCGCGTTTGTTTCAAACAGCTCGGCACTCACGACAACGCGCATTACGCACATGGTCGGCGCAAACCTCAGTGGCGCAAAAGCAAACAAAGTGCTGCAGGTATTCCATCTAACAGCAACTACTGTCCTATAGCAGATGCTCATATCAAACGCTTCTACACTCGTACATAACGACGGTAGAAACATGGCAGAGTCAAAGTCGTGAGTCCAGGTGCGTTAGCCGCGCTTGTTCTTTTTCTGCAACGTCTAATGAGGTCTGACAATCAGTCTCTTATGTAAATGCTAGACTGGATCCTCCAATCGGTCAAAGCCGCAAAGCGTCAGCCCGAATTCGACTTTTTGCTCTACAAGGACACACAGCAGCGGCGCATTTGTTGATCGTGGTGCTTGTGTCTCAATACAATTGCCATCGATCCCATCCATTGCAACACTGTTCCACTCAGTTGTACCACACACTATTACCATCAAAACAAACAACACAAAACACAACGAAAGAAAGGAAACTGGATTCGTTCGAGCTGCTGCACATTGCATGCAACGCCAACTAGCGAAAACGAAAAAGAAAAGAGAGAGAGAATGCAGATGAAGCGAGCAAACGCGACGACGACAACGAGCGCTCCGAGCGTTTGTCCCACGTCGTGACCACCGCCATACGACGACCGTCCTCCAACGAAACGCTAATGTCATCGTCACGCCGTCGTTAACGACTGTCTAGCAGCACTTGCCGCCTGCGTTCGCCTGGACGTTCGTGCCGGTCGTGATCCGGACGTTCGTCTTCGGCGCAACTGGCGCATTCGCCATTCGTTTCTTGATCTGCGCAGCCATCATCATGAACGCTTTCTCGACGTTCGCTGCGTTCTTCGCACTCGTCTCCAAAAACTCAATCCCAAGGCTCTCGGCAAACTCTTTCGCCGCTTCGGTACTCACGACGCGCTTCGCCGTGAGGTCGCTCTTGTTCCCGACCAAGAGTTTGTTCACGTTCTCACACGCGTACCGGTCGATCTCGTGGAGCCATTGCTTCACGTTGTTGAACGACTCTTGGTCCGTGACGTCGTACACGACAATGATGCCGTGCGCGCCGCGGTAGTAGCTGCTCGTGATCGTCCGGAACCGCTCTTGACCGGCCGTGTCCCACTATTTTGTTATGGAGGAAGAGATAACGTAAGCAAGAGGGGATGACGAAGAGAGAGAGGAGGATTGGAGACAATGAGAACGTACGATCTGGAGCTTGATGGTCTTGCCATCGAGTTCAATCGTGCGGATTTTCTAGTTAAGTATAGAGAGCCAGTGTGAGTGGAAATGTGGAAGTACAAGCATTGGAGATAACGACGACGCGGCTGTTGGACGTACGAAATCGACGCCAATGGTCGAGATGTAGCTCTCCGTGTACGTGTCGTCGGCGAAACGGAGCAACAGACACGACTTGCCGACGCCCGAGTCACCAATGAGCAGGAGCTTGAACAGGTAGTCGCTGGAGGGATAGATACATAGGCGATAAATGTTAGCGACGTGGTAGATGAGAAGAGAGAGGGAGGGGAGGAGGCAGGAAACGTACTATTCAGGGTTCATCTTGACTGAAGAAGAAGGAGGGGGTAGAGTGCGGAAACGACGAGAGTCGAGCTGGTAATGGGAGCAAAACAACAATTGGCGTTAGTGAATTCGTGATGATGTACCAGTGTCGTAGGCATGCATGCGTGTGATACAACAGAAGAGATCGCTACACAGCATAGCGCAGCGAGCACTATGAAGGAGACGACGACACAAGATCGATTCTCCCTCCATGTGGCCGCCACCGCATCCAGATGGTCGCGTTCGTATCTTTTCCACGGCAACCACCACATACGGCGATACGTCCATCGCACAACCACACACACACACACACACACTCGACACACATGCGCAAGCAACGACAACGTAGAGGCTACGTGCACGTGGCGCGGGACGTCAACGACGACGTACGTACCGAGAGAGAAAGTGCTTCGACGCGGCGACTCGGTTCGTTTTGTGAGCCTCCCTTTTTCTCTCTTGAAAAAAACGAACGAGAAGAGAGAAACACCGCATCCCGAATTTAAATGACAGTACTAAAGAAAGGAAATGACAATCTGTTCAATTGAGGATGCGATTTCGTAGAAAGAACGCGATTTGGCTGCATCGATCCCGAATTAGAGCCGAATGTAAAGGCAAGCGGGATTTCGAGAAGATCGAAAATGAATGATTTAGCAAGCAGCAATATTTACATGAGATTCTATTCCCTGTACATGTTGCGAACTATGACCAAGATTGTCCGCGTTTGTACGTCTGCTCACTCAAGTGAACAGCGTGATGCATGCATTCTACGCACTTTGGCCATAACATGCGAGCTATAGGCAATTGACAATCCTATCGAACACGCACATCTACTGTACTCTTGGTCTGAACCTTGGCTTTTGGGTACATTTGCGTGCCGCGTCACGCTGACGCGAATTGCTTCATTTTGTGATGCAAGACTGACGCAGATCGCTCGCCTATTACGCTTTTCACTATCTATCCCTCATGTCAACATACCGTGCTACTGTATGACATGAGTAAAGCATGTACTCATGCGTTCAAAGCTACTCTCAGCTTGTTGGTGAGTCGTAACCATGTCTGAGTTATGCACTGTGTTCCACTGAAGATCAGTAAATATTTTATTGAAGTATTTAAGTAACTTAGTTAATTGTTGTTGAACCTTCTTCAGAGATGCAAAATCTGAATCTAGAGTCAGCGTGTTCGTATAAAGAGATGTATGCTACCATCAATGCAGCGAATTGATGCATTTTTGCCATTACGAAAACTTGCCTGGGCAAGCACGAACTGCATGCAAGCTGAGTTGTTTCGTTTCTTAGACGACCCTCTATTTAGTGTCTGGCGCTACATTGCCGGTATACCGGTAAATGTTTTTGCAACTCGAACCATCATTCCGAAATCTGCTCTATGTTTGTGTTTTTATTGCTATCAAAAAATATAAGGTTTCATTCGATCTTTTTTGCCTTCGTCCTCGACTGAGAAAATACACGCGCCTCTCAAAGGCAAAACAAAGCAGTGAAGAACAAGCAAGAAACCAACAAGCGACGCAAGCGCGACAACAACAAGGTACGGAGCACGACTGTGTGTTGCATACGACGACTGGGCGACGTCCTCGGTGTATATGCGTATGTGCGTATGTGCGTGTGTTCCTGCGCATCGTGCATGCGTCGATGTGCCAAATGCGTTCGTGCGAATCGCGTCTGTTTGCATCGATTGAAGTGGGTGCGGATTCTGCCTTCTATCGTGTGTGTTTGACTAGTGGGTTGCGCACATGCGGAATGAGAACGAGTGACTAACGTGTACACAACTCATCGACTCCTAGTCGCTCACCTCTACTCCTCACCTACACATCGACGCCGACAAGCATGAGCTCGTTCAAGAAGGAACACCCGTTTGGTGCGTTTGTCCTTCCCCTTGCTGCTAGTAGTGTATCGCTCTTGGCTCATGATCACACACATTTGCTATTACCTTCTCTGCTTTCATAGAGAAGCGCCAGGTCGAAGCGCAGCGCATTCGATCCAAGTACCCGGACCGGATTCCAGTACGCCGCTTTCTCTCCTCCTCTTTCTCTCTCTTTGACGTTATCGGTGCTGTTCTCTCTGTGGAGCACTGCCACTAACAGACGATATCGTGCTTGTAGGTCATTTGCGAGAAAGCTGACCGCAGCGACATTCCCGACATTGACAAGAAGAAGTGCGGTCTTTGATACATAGTGGTGGTTTGCGTGCTCTCTGATAGCAAATCGACTGACTCTTGCTATTTATAATAGGTACCTCGTGCCTGCAGACTTGACGGTCGGGCAGTTTGTCTACGTGATCCGAAAGCGCATCAAGTTGAGCCCCGAGAAAGCGATTTTCATCTTTATCAACAACGTGTTGCCACCGACGGGTGCGTTTGTGGCGCTGGCTCTCTGTTTTGCTTTGCTAGTTTGTCTGGTTTGATGTCTCACACACACTGTCTTTGTTGTTGTATTTTGTAGCTGCGCTGATGTCGAACATCTACGAAGAGCAAAAGGACGCCGATGGTTTTCTCTACATCACGTACAGTGGTGAAAATACCTTCGGGTGCGATGAGAACTAGTGGGATCGAGCAGTAAGCCTTGCGGAAGTCCGCTTGGCGTGCCTCCATTAGGGATGTCGAAGTGCAGCGAGTCGAGTCAGTGGTGTGTGTGCGTGCGCAAGACGAAGCATTGCGTTGCACACGACACAGTCGAGAAGAGAACTCAAACAGAAACAATACCACAAAATGCATTTTTCGCCACGATTTGTTTTCGTCTTGTTTCGTTGTGTTTTACCGGCGAGGTAGAAGTCGACAGCAGCAAGCCGGAAGGCGTTGGCCGGCACATGTCGAGAGAAGTCGCGCGGCTTTCAACCTCCGTTCGCGCTGTTGGCGTGCCGTCCACGCGGCATCGAGGTATTGCTTGCTGCTTGTACTTGCGTGTTTCTGTTGTGTGCATGAGCGACTGGGTGAGATTTTTGTCGGATACAAACAAAGTGGACTCTGTTTTATTACATTTTTGGCTCGGAAATTAACTGTGTCGGATACAACAAATGATACGCGATACTCAAAGAGAATTATGTTTGCTTTTGCAGGTGGTCATCCAAACAGCCCGTTTTCTCTCTTTCTCTATCACCTATAATTCTTCCATCTTCTGGCTCTCTACTATTTATCTTTATTTCACTCTCTTTCTCTTTCTCTCTCTCACTCTAACTCTATCTATGTATCTAGGGAATATCCCAAAATGGGACTCAACACTGGCATTCTTTGCAAAATGTGCCTCAAATCGGGCTTAACTCAAGTTATCAGTTTTACCACAAGTTCGTCTCGTATCGTGTATAGACTTAACAATGCTGACAACTCACTGCGTAACTGCAACACATGAACACGACAGCAAAATTACAACAACATTCACAGCAACCACAACACAACATCAACAACAACAATACATACCTAGTCAAATCGGCACACACTACAGAAGCATCAATCTGCAGCAGTGCTCCGTTGCAGAGATGGAGGTGCTCATATTGTTATCGCCGTCCGTAGTCGTACATATTATCAGCGGTCGCATCTGCACCGTGCGTTGTTTGCGTGGATGCGACGCGCGTGTAGACAACTTCCACGAATGGCCTCAAGCACGGCGAGCATGTCTTGCTCGTATTCCACTCGTGCACGAACGTGACGTGTCCACGCTTTGCGAGCGCTTCGCCCTAGAGGTGGACACGCGGGGCGGGTGGCCCTAGACAATGTCTTCCTGGCTCCAGTTACCAAGAGCCACCCCCATGTCGGGCTCTGTAACGGTGTGGTAGGTGAGCGTGTGCAGCGCTTGATGTTTATAACAGTGGTGCATGAAACTTCACTGTCGAAATTCATGCGTCCGCCTAAAACGGAGCAGCGGACAAATTCACTTAATGCTATCGAACAATTCGTAGTCAATGAGAGCGAGGATTGCCGTCTTGAACAACGTCGTGGTGATTTCGATGTGTGTCCACCGTTCGTTGCGGTCGTGCAGATGTTGCCGCCAAGCGGCGTACTCGTGAAATTTTGCGCGGTGACGATATTCATGAGCCCTCACCCGCTGCACGACAACTGAAGTCGGATTTGACTCGCGGTTGTTGTCATTGACGACATGCCGCCGATGCTCGTCCTCGCGCTTTCAACGCGCAACGCCACGGTGTGGTTCTTTATTTTGCGTGCGGTTCGCTGTTGGTGCATCAGAAGAGGCTGTGGCATGCTGTGCTGTGGTTGTTGTTGTGGCTGTAGAGGTTGCGGTTGCGGCAACTGAGGCTGCGGCAGTTGCAGTGTCGTTTGCTGTGGCTGCTATGGTAACAGATCTAGGTCAAACAGTTGTGCCCATCACTGTTGTCGCGCTTGGAACGTGCGCTACCGACGCTACTCTTTGCACTTTCGCTGCCGCTCTCGACGTCTCCCTCGCTTGTGTTGCCGTCGTGCTGCAGCTGCATCCTCAAGGCCCTTTCGACGAATTTTTGGTGTTCTGTACTGCGGTTGATCTCAATGATAAAACCACAGCGAGATTTCGCACGCTTAGGTCGATAGCTACAAGCTTTGTGAAATCGCATGCCCCTCAATCGCATAGCGATCGTTGCCATATATCCTGTCACTGTAGTCGTCGCGAACCGAGCGAGGTCGAGATACGAGCATAGACGCTGCGCAGTCATCTCTTGTAATGTAGTAACTAAAACGACGATTGATGGTTTCGAATCACCAAATTATAAACACTGCTCGCCACGCCTGACCACGCTGAACTGTGAACGATGCTTGGTCGTGCTGGACGTTTAAACCGACAGCCATTCTACGCGAGACAAATGCGTGCACGTATCCCACAACACCGACGCTGCGATAACAATACACCTCGGCGCAGAGACGACTGCAGCGACAGCACATTTGATGTCACGCTGCCGTGGCTTTCGACAAAAGCGTTCATCTCGACGAGAAAACGCACAAAACTGCGCCATGTAGAGCTTGATCTGCGACCACTTGATTTCGTACTGCACCCAGGTGCGCATAGCACATGTAGCTGCAGTATCGCTAGAGCGTGCGTCGTGATCGAGTCTGAACACCAGTCGGCTCGCTGCGTCCCCATCGAGGTGGTAGCATAGTGTGACGTACTGCTTCAAGCATCGCAGAAAGCTGCTCTTGATGTGCTCTATTGCATTCGTCGTCATCTCGCGCGAGGGCATGGAGAAGCTTTCGCAAGAACCTCGCAGGTTGATGGCCTGTACATTTGACGGCGCGCGTCCTTGGCAATTCCATCCCGCAATGCCGTCGAAGTCAGCGCCGTCCATCAACACTGGCCGTACAATGCAGCTCGAATACACCAACGCCAAACGTTCTTATCGACCTGCAGAATAGGTGCAACAGACTGCACCATCGCCATGACATACGTCAATGTGAGGCGCGACACTTCAAGCAGCTCTAGTCGGACACCAGCCGCAACGCTCTTGATCTCGTCTTGCATGAGTGCGCTGGGACAGATCCGAGCAAGTATGCACATAACCGAAGATGGCATGCGCACTACAAGGTATGTCTGTGGTGCGTTGTGTTGCTGCTACTCATACCTTGCAGTGCGCATGCCATCTTCGGTTATGTGCATACTTGCTCGGATCTGTCCCAGCGCACTCATGCAAGACGAGATCAAGAGCGTTGCGGCTGGTGTCCGACTAGAGCTGCTTGAAGTGT
>JAADXH010001068.1:0-13953 GCA_023337595.1 Globisporangium camurandrum | reverse complement strand
GCTGGGAGTTCAATGACCCACTTGCCAACGGGCGGTCGGAACTGTCGGATCAAGATCACTTGGTGCGCTGCGTTCGCTTGTGTGAGGAACGGAAACACGACGACCGCGTCGCACGCTTCTGTGGCATTTGCGTCGGTTAGTACGCTTGTTGTAGCAGTTGGCGTATCGCCATTGGCGTACTCTACAAGCGAAGGATACGTCGTCACGCGCTCGAGGCCCGTCCACTCGCGTGTGCGACCGTGCGAATCGAGGTACCGAATGCGTTTCAGCCGCAGCCACGGGTTCTCAAACAGCGCGTCTTCGCCGATGATGCGCGGCAAAGCTGCATTTGATGCTTTCGCTGCTGGTGTTGCTGTCGTCGGAGCGTCGTGTGCGCAGCTGCTCAGTGTGCGCGCACGCAACAGCCAGCGACGTGCATGTACTGCTACTTGTAACGTCATGAGTGACGCAAAACGTGATGCAAAACGTGACGCGAAACCTGAGCTGTAAATTTCCACCATTTTCCAATTACGTTTCTTATCATAGCAAGTTTTGGAGAAAGCTTGAATGCCACAACAAAGATAATACCGGAACTAAAGTTACACCAAATTGAGAAAAACATCTTACAACCTTGACGAGACACAATCCGCACCACCGCACGGAGTTCTACATCTTCGACGCTTCATTTGTCACAACAACAGGAAGCGATGGCAGCACAGCAGCCTGCTTTGATTGACTTTAGCATCAGCAGTCTGTCTATCTCAGTCCCATCAATCGGCACCGCTACCACCGCTACTTGGGCTGCTTTTGAAGTGACGAGGAGAAAGCGACTGAATATGACTAGTTTATACGGAATTGGAGCGCGATTGCAGCTGCAACGCGATCACGCACGCATGCGTCGATCAAAGCCAACAACAACAAGCAATGTCCCGCTTACTTTACCCGCCGGCGTACCGCCACACTGACGAACTCAACACGCTTAACGTCTAGTCGGTAGACGATCACGGCTGTTGTAGCGCTACATCGCAACCAATCATCCCGAATCCGTCGTCTGCTGTAGCCACATTCACGCTGTGGCTGAGATAGTGTCTAATTTTTACGGTTGTCTTCCGAATCATAGTTGCTAAATATACCGATCAAAATGAAATGTACATATATACCAGCATTTTTGAATATTTTCGTAATCTGCGTTTAACTCCTTTAGCACCAGGATTTTCGACCGTTCTTCATTCTGTCTGTGACAGGTTAAGAACACACTGCAATTCACTATGTTGACCGTAATTACAATTCCAGTGCAACTCTTTTACACAGGTTCGACCTGCACAACTGTACCAGTCAAATGTGCTGCAACAGTGATCCGACATTAATCTGTGTCAGACATACACGGACGGATCAAAACGACTGCTGATCACCAATATTTGTCAGGAAAAATTTGTAAAATGTGTAAAAACGCGCGTCTTTCACACAGACACACTGGACAGAATGATGTCACACGCAATTATTAACAACTGACGTGTGGCTAGCAATACAAGATGCGATGAACGACAACGAATGCAAACCAAATCAATGTAATTGAACCGCTCGCTACTTTCTTGCTGCTTCACTTAACTTGCTGCTTTATTCAACTTGTCGCTTGCTACAATCGCTTACGTCGCACATGTGCTACTACTTGCAACGTCATTTGTAACGTAACGTACAATACGGATGAATTGCCATGAGGACAATAATTAATATTGAATTGAATAGAAATACTGGCGCGTTTGAGGCAAAGTCCTGCCATTTTGTTTCGAGACAATAGTATCCCGAGTAAAATGAACATATTCGTAATCTGTGTTGAGAGGGCTTCAACTGTGGTTCGGTAGACAATCGACCATCCATGAAAAGCGAAGTTGTGTTTGGCCAAATACGTGCTTTTTCGCCGAACGATGGCTTAAACTATCCACATCAGAATAATCAATCCACGGTATTATTCTTGTGGAGATTCAGCTGCAAAAACGATGAAAATGCAAATCCATAAGACATCTCATGTCAAAGCGCAAAAATTGGCGAGGAGTCCACTTTGGACGAAACTTGACGAAAATGAAATGACCGTAAAGTGATCTCTTTCCGTATTTGATTAGTCATCATTTAAAGCGTTTAATGCATTGTTTTCAGCTTGCCCAATATATTTAATGGACGACGTTTCACAAGAATCACATTGCAATAACATTGGATTGAGTGGTTATCATTGGCTTGCTAATTGTACCGCGACCATAAAAATATACTCGGAAATTAATGAGCTAAACAGTGCAGTACAGACTAGGCACTTCGATTAAAATTCGTCAAATTGTGGGCGAGTCGTTACTAAAGCAAATCCCTCATTGACTTAGAACCGTGTAATTCGGCTGCGGTGCGACAGTGGAAAAATGTAGCTATAATAGCAGGATATGTTGTCTTTACGATAGCAGGTGCTAGGAAATTGCCGTCTGATTATATATGTGATTTTGCGAAGAAAAAGCAGTGAATTTTCATATACAGTACACAAAATGTTCAACTGTACCGCGTCGTTTCTTTATGTGTGCTGTTTTGATGGTACGTCATGTTTTCGCTCGCCCGATATAATGAATGGACAATATTTCACAAGAATCAATTTGCAATATTTTAAACGAGTGGATCTCATTTTGACGACAAAATATAATCGACAACATTCTAGCGAAACCGTGTAGTACAAAGTAGGCACTCCCAATGTAATACGTCAAATTGTGGCGAGTTGTTACTAAAGCGAATGTCTTAATGATTTAGTACTGTAAAACACCGGATATGGTGCGACTG
The DNA here is from genome assembly GCA_023337595.1 of Globisporangium camurandrum. Taxonomy (NCBI): domain Eukaryota; phylum Oomycota; class Peronosporomycetes; order Pythiales; family Pythiaceae; genus Globisporangium; species Globisporangium camurandrum. The sequence goes on along the minus strand of JAADXH010001068.1, from coordinate 11,163 downwards.
TGGAAAAATGTACCTACAACAGCAAAATTAGGTCGAAAAAACGATAGTAGGAACTAAACAACCGCCGCCTCATTTTCGTGCTAAATTCTAATAAGGATCGTAACATTGTCAGACAGGGTACGAACGTATCTGCTGGTATTGTATTGACATGTGTGCGTTTGATTAGGCTGCGTGAATGGAATCGCATGATGAGGACGGAACGATTCAATCATCTGCCTCGCTCTAGTTTGACTCGACCTTGCCTATGTGTACGGCAACACGCACAAGGCCAGTATGATATCATTCGAGCGCTATATAATGTGCAGCATACTGTTGTTGAGAATAATAACGCACCGAGGGCGAAACCAAGACGATGCTCGTATATGCGCGCTATTGAAAGCCATACACGCAAATGTACGTATGTTGTCTCGTGTACTAATTATGTATTTCTTATCATGTGAACAGCGTATCCCAAATCGATATGCGCACATCTTTTAGTATCGTCGGACATACATGTCATTAATGGACTGTATTTTCAAATTCGAATGACACGCCTACACGTTTTACAAGGCCCAAACATCGATACATATTGATATGAATCCAAGAGTACGTCCCACCTGGAGTGACGGCTGTATGGCAGTCTATGGAGGATTCTAAGATGCGTCAGCGTAAAAATCGACGCAGCACAACATCTAAAACGGATTTTGTGCGATTGCACGTTAGCGGCGCATTCGTTTTACTGCCGTTGATTGCAGCGCATGGAACGACAGTAGCCCAGAGATAAATGTTGCCGGAATAATTGAAGAGCAGCAGAGTTTTGTAATGCAACGCGGTACAACAGTGGTTTGTCACTTGACGTTTCGCCACCGGACGTTGTGATTGTAGATGAGTTGTAATACACACTGTCGATAGATATATGTGTACAAGACATACTTGCACAGACGTGACGCGCCACTTAAAATAATGATTTACTGGCTCGTCTTATTTTACAATATGCTAGTAACACCTTCGAGTTTTTAACTGATGCATGAATGGACTGTATGATTTGGCATCACGTGTACTGCATCTCTAATCAACGACAAGTGAACTCCTTATCAAAGGGATGTTTAGTCAGCTGTGAGTTGAATTAGCGTTTAGTAGACTACGTGTCGAATTGCCGTCGAGTGGACGAAAGTCAATACGTTCGTCGTGTCGAGTGAATGAAGTTGAAGGGCAAAGACAGCTACTGTGACGCACCACGCCATAGCGTCGAAACACTGATTTGATCAATAGCCTCGCAGCACCGTGGCCATTTCACGATGTGCTCATTGCATTCACTGCGCTGCGTTGAATGAGTTCATTGCGTCGCGTCGAGATCACTGCATTGCGTCGAGATCTCAGCGTCGCGTCGAGTCAACTGCGATGCCACTGTATTGCTGCGATGCTTTAAGCCAACTGAGTTGCCTCTCGCGATGCGCTGTTTTGTTTTTGCGGCATTGATTTTTGCTTGTCGTGCTAACAATGTGCTGCTTTGATGCGGCTGATATGCTTTTTATTGGAATGTAAAGGCACGTGTGCGTGACGCAACGAGTGATGTAGTTGTTACGAAGAACTGAACATGCTGTTGCTATTGTTACGAATGTCGACGATTATGGATGTCAAAATTGGTTAAAATGTTGAACACAAATATTTTCTACTTTCGTAAAGAGTATGTTGCCAATTCGGCGGTGCACTATCAGCGAGGTTTACGACGGGTTAGGAAAAAAATTACCCAATCGAACTTTCGAAATTTGAAATGAAAATTACGTCTCGTATATGGACCCACAAAAATTAACAGTTATTTATGCATAATGTACAATTTTATGAGTCGCCACGAAGGGTAATACATTAAATCTTAATGACGATAAATCAAATTTTACTGCTGCCCACTTCTAACCAAGAAAATAATAGGCGTTATTCAATACTACATGGGGAAGCGCAACTTTCTACCCAAATATTTAATTAGCATTAACTTGTAAAGTAACGTACTGGTTGCGATTTTGGATTGAACACATAATTCCATTGCTGTATTTGATATACATTAAAATAAATATACAGGTGGAAAACCGCACACGTTTACCTCAGCAAATCGTAGCGCACCACACAAGTATATTCTGTATTAATAGGTACCGTTATTCAAAAAGCGTATACAGAGCTACAGGTGCTACAGTCAACACAGGAAGTGTAATGGAATGTGCGCGTCAATAGAAATGGCGAAACGTCTTTATTATCCTTCGCAATGTTTCCTCCATTGTCAAGTAATACCGAAATGGTGGTAGTTTTGCAACGAGACGATTTAGCGATCCGGATTCTGTGTTTATTAAATTATATAGCCAAAGCAATCGTCCACACTCTCCGGCTTTGTAAATGTTAATTTATGGAATTTGATATAAATGCAATTGCCAAACTTATATGCATGTTGACTCATAATTGCACCAAAACTAATGAGATAGATTGCTTCCGTTATGTATTATTGGTCGCTAATTTATGAGATATAGTGTCGTGTTACAACAAATCTATTTGTCATAAGCCGACGGGTTGAAATTACATGTTTCCTAAGCCGACAAAGGTCATCTTAATGAGAATACTCAAGAAACATACAATAGAAGGTGAATACCAAGTCAGAATTTCTAACACATATGCCACCGAAATACGTATAGGTGATAAAACGAAGGATACACTTCACTCTACAAAGAATACCACAACAATACATCAGCTAGTAAACATAGCATAACAAACAGATCAGCGCTTTACATATCACAATAGTATCGTACAATTCAGATCGAAGAACATGTTTACATGCTACACTATCACGAAACGTATGACAGATAGACCTTAAGTTAGTTTGTATGACTCAAGTGAGCAACAGGAAACAGGAGAAATGCGCGTAAGATTGTGCTATTACTTGCACACAAGATGCGCGTAAGATTGTGCTATTACTTGCACACAAGATGCGCGTAAAATTGTGGAGATTGCTTACACACAAGAGCGCAAGTCTAGTTAAATACTGGAGAGCAATCACATGCAAAGCATGTATGAAACAAACTCAACGAAGTTTTAAGACAACGTCACCTTACTTAATCCTCCCTAGTCCACTTGTGTGATTTCATTTATCAAATTGTTTGAAGGGTATGAATACCCGTATATATACTTAGCAGTAAATGTATAAAATATGCTTGCACGATATAAATACTAGTATAAACAGGTTGGAAGCGAAAAGACAAGAGGAGAAAGTTGACATAAATATGGGCATTATGGCGAGAACCATGTGCGTTAGAAGCGGTGATAGTGCGTCATGCAGCAGAGCTAACTGTCGACCGTCAAGTCGGCGGTCAGCTCTGTTTTAGTGCAAGTAAACATTCAATATTTACCAGCATGTATAAAATATGAGCATGTAACCTTGAAGGACACTACGGAAAAGGAAAGCATGCGGATGAAGTTGGTTAGGCTGCAGGCGCCGGCAATATTCTAGGGCCGGCTGCTGTACTGTATTTCTATATTCATTGGTACAGGTTGCTTTGCAACTTTTGCATCGGTGTGTGTAGTTGGTCGGGTCGATCAAGCACCTCCGGATCGGATATTCGGCGGAGGTTTCGAGAAGTACCAAAAGCGCCCAGACAGCACCGCCTGCTGCACAAGCCGCCTCGCGGGCGCAAAGGCATGCCCATATTTCACGAATGTCCTGTGGTGGGACAGCCGCTCGGTGCGGATGCTTGCAACCAGTGGAAGCGGCAAGATTGTATCTCTTGCATTGCGTTTAGTACGATTGACAGACATTTACTAACAATGAAAATGTGTGGTTTGATTTATGTGTTGATACGTTTGGAGCATGCAGGCAAACGTACAGTCGTGCCCAACCCGTCCAAGGTACGAGGCCACCACCAATAGATGAGCGGGTCAACATTCACGACCAGCTCCGGCTGCAGCACTTCTCGCTGCAGTTGTCGATGCAGTTCGCAAAGTATTCCAAGTCGCTTTTCGTTGAGCTTTGTTACATCGATATCGCCCATGCTTTGTCCGCCACCGCGTCGTGCGAGGCCGCAAGGGAGCAAATGAACCATATCACGCGCAGTTCCTGATCGGTATGCACGCGTAGCTGCTTGACGTCACTGCGGACGGCTTTTGCCGCCGAGCGCTGATCTCCCCGCGCCCACATGGTCGTTGTCGTAGCCGCTTCCAGCCTCACACGCGACTGTGGCTTCCGACGAGGGGCGACGTGGGTCGAGTCAAACAATAGATACCGTCGTCATCGTCAGCGACAGTGCCAGTTGTGCATTCTCTACAAGACTGAGGTCGGCGCGCGGCAGCCAACGCGCATGTACTACCCCTGGTGTAGTGATAGCGACAGCCTTCGGGCATGGTTGTGCACATGCAAGCGTCCGCATTTCTCCAACAACGACATGATCACCAGGTCTGGCATTACAAATGAGCTGGTGGCAATTCAATAGTAAAGCCTAAGGACGGGCGTGCCATCCAATATTGCAAGGCGTCAGAAGAGGCACAAGCGCACGAAGAGCGCAAAAGTAGCAACGAGCACGATAGCAGCAGAAAGCAGACGACGAAGTGACAGTGTTCGCTCACGACAGCGACGAAAGTATAGCGTTTTGAGCGAACACAGCAAAGCGAGAAAATAGCGGGTGATAAGTATTCGTGAATGCGCAAATTTAGCGTATTGATTTGCTAGTCGTGATCTCGTTTGCTCTAAACACACATGCGCCAATGTGTTGCAGGTACTAAAATCCTGCTAAATGCATGCAAATCGATGCAGTTGCAGAGTCGGACAAATATACCGATAACGTAAAACAATCGATGAATTCAACGAGGAAGTTTGCAGGGTATGAAAAGAAGCAAGTAGTGTTTGTCAGGTTTGCGTATAATACTTACAGAAATGAATTTACTGCTCCCAAAAGTGTGTAATGTGCATACATCATGTGAGTCAAAAATCTCGCTCTGATATTTTCAGCAACCCAACGGCTTTCGCCAGAGGCGATAATTATTCGATCGGTCTCCTTTCAAACTTTTAACATGTTTAACATTACCGCATTTGTCGTCGTGTACGACTTTGATACATAACATAATAATTATATGCTCTAAGAACCAACTCGGACAATGGAGGGTTTAACATAAAAGGATTTTAGTGCCCAAACAGAAGATATGTGTAAATGGGATAATATTTTTGCCCCTACATTTTCACTTTATGTAGTATAGTATTACATAGACGAGCCGCAAACCATTTATAAAACCAACAGCAATCTTCGTGTGGCGTATACTAATTAAACTTAACTCCTTTGCGAATAGCTAACCCGAGCACCTACAAATCCACAACGCCCATTGTTGGATGCAAGACCGATTTGACTCGAAAATATATTTCTTTTGAGTACCAACTTCTTGTCGCTAAGTACGTGCCTTAAATGCATTTCTTGGTCACTCACATGTACATCGACAGGTGCCAAGATTTGGTCGAGCTTCGAGTAGCAGCTTAGACCAACATTGATCCTCATATGTCCCCGCAATTCGTAAGCAAATATAATAGTCAAAGTAGATCTCATTTCGAGCATATTTATAACGATTCCCACAATTTATCGCAAGCAAATGAAAAACGCAACGGCTATTTTAAATTGTACTACGCGCACATTTGACAACAGGGCGATACAAAAATATAGTTTCATTCATGTTACAGTTGAACCTTAATAGTTGTCGAATGTTGGACTAGGAATAAGGTGCGCATGAGCGTGATGCAATTATTGCAAATAAGCAGCTAGCTGTAAAATAAGCGCGCTATATCTTGATGCTGATGAACATTTAACAGCGCTTTTTCCTTTACATGGCGATGCTTGTAGCAAAGTCTAGCGCCAACGATGCGAATGCACGCGCGCTAAATGCAGCGATACGAAAGCCAACATTGAATTATTGTGTTCATTTAAAGTTTCTTTTTCGCCTACAACGAACGCACACGATCAAAAATACTTCGCGTCATGTCCATCATGCGCCAATGGATAACGCGCATTCAGCACACGCGATGAGTGGACCAGACACGACGGCGAAGGATTCCGCACGCGTCTTCTAATGTAAATATGTTATCTACTCATCCGTGATTAAAATCGAGTGGAACGAGTTCGACAATTCAAGCGTCAAATTGGATGAGCCGGGCGTTTAGTTGACGAGTCGAGAGCCGTAGTGAACAAGTAAAGCGTCGAGTTGGATGAGTCAGGCGTCGAGCCGCCGCAATGTCATGCATAGCCAAGGCTCCAGTGCCAGCACGACGTACAGCCGCCGTTTGCAGCAACCCTCCTATATCATCGACGTCCGAGCGCCTCGTGTTAGATGGGAAGGAGAGCACTCGTGTATAAGCGCCGGAGACGAGGGCGGACACAGATGCTTGAACTGCACATGGTATTTATGCACATCACTAGCAGGCTGTTAGTCTTGAAGCTGCTAGTTCAAGCAGGTACTCTTCCTAAATATACACGTAAATGCCGAAAGAAATGTCGTTTTTTCGGAATAAAGGATTGTCAAGTGAAAAAATGTGATATTTTTTTGGTTGTTTGCTGACAGCAACATTTTAGTTCACGGTTGTAGTATATACCAGACTGCAACGTTTTATATCTGTAAGTTATGCCTACGTGTAAGTTATGTCCACGTGTATTTTATCGGTAGTTGCCATTCCCGTTTGAAACAAAACACGATTGACTCATACATATAGAGATGATCCGTTTTGTGGCTCAATTACACTAACATCTGTAAGTAAAGGAGAGAAGGTGCAATACTACATTGTCTACGATTTCGTATTTTTGGTAACCGGTTTTGTGATATTATTTTCCGTGCACATTTATTTGGTATGAGAGTTAGTAATAAATATATGTTTATACAGTACCAAGCCCCCTCCTCAAGGAAGTTCATAGTATGCTGGTCCAGTCATAGGCTTCACTATGAGAGTGCGCTTATTGCCCATTTAGTTATTCCTACTTTCAAATTTGTGCATATCGTAGGAGAGCACTTATATTATATAGCTTCGTATGCAAACATACTGACACGTATGATAATTTGAAATTCAAAATTGGAGCACGATATTAGGGAAAAGTATGTGTGGTTGAGTTTGTATGTCTAAGATACCAATGTTGTCTATCAAGACGAAATGCCTAGGTTGGAACGACGGGGGAAAAGCTGAATAAGTTCGGCAGTTAGATTCATGCTTAGATCTTCGCAGTAAGTCGCCTTTCGCAGCTGAAGTGGTCATATATCTAATTAATGGCTTTTCAAATCAATTGCAGAAATCTCATAAAATACTCTTAGCGGTTATACTTGCTTCCAATAGTGTTTTTGTTTGCAATTGACGAATAATAGCAATAATAAGATACAACAAATAAATTTTGACAACATCCGAGTTTGATGACATTAGCAGCAAAACTGAAAAATCAACATTTCATCCGAAAGTTTGAACACTTGAGCAGCAAAAGTGCTGACTCGCAAAACTGACGTTTATTTCAATCATGTCGGAGCTACTAGCTCCTGAAGCATTCTCCACTTTACAATTATTCTGCTACATCACTGACAAATTTCCTCTTCAAATGTAATGCATATTTTGTGTTAATAAATATTGATGAATAAATATAATTCGCAAGCAAATTGTAGTATACATCCACGAGGTGAGTAAAACAAACGACCTTCAAAACCAGACAGCAAGTTTAATATCTTGTTTAGGGTCGCGTGGATTTGCAAAATTCATTTTCGTAACAGACAGATCTAGCACCCACAAATCCAACTACAGCCAACACAGTGATATCGACAATTAAAGCATCCAACAAAACACGTTTTGGTCTTAATCAACGACTAATGGTATTTGTTTACGTATGTAATCACAAATACTCTCAGATTCGCTAGAAGTATGTTTTTATGATCTTTTGGTGCGATATAAAATTTGCCGATATTCATATTTTAAGTAGTGTTGTGGAACCACGATATCGAAACTGTTTTCAAAGCCTGCGTTGTTTGTTTCTGTAAGCCATACATTATTGCAGCAATATATTCTTTATCCCGGAATATTAGAGACCGCCATTTCGTGGTTCTGGTGCTTGTACGTTATATCAAATATATTTCGTCCTTAAATTCACGAAACATCCACCTGTTTGCCATTCCGGTTCGGTTTGTATCCCAGCTATAGTACACTTCAATTTCTTCCCAGTACGTACTTCGACTGAATTATGATTAATCATCAGTCGAAATCACGCGAGGCATTCACTTCGCTTATACACATGCGGCAATGACTATGTCTGATACAGTGTTGTCGTGTCATTACGCATCATCACCCTCATGCATGACGAATAAGATCACACTTACTAAATTGATAAGTTTGTTTAACAGCCAATTCGATCTATTTTCTCTACTACAGTAGATAGTTAATGTCTATTTCTATACATTTTGCACAAATCCATTTGTTAACCGCGACCACGGTGGCTCGTCCAGCCTTCCACATGCATCGCTCGCCATCCATCGCGGAAAGCACATGCGAGTTGGGCTCGATTCGGCGCAGGATTAGGTAATCCTATTCACATCATACAAAGCAACTGGGTAAGCACAAGAACAAAGCACATACACATATAAATAGCAGCACAAACGTTCTGCGCTGTAATCGCTGCATTCTGCTCCGCTTCGTCGTCGCATGATCAAGAGGCCGCAAATTCTGAAATGAATGATCGAATGCGTTGTCGGCTTTTTGTTTTGGGTGTGACGTAAATTGTGTACGCGCACGCAGCTGCGTTTTGTCTTTTCTGTACAACTGATTCGCAAAGTGTTGGGTTGCAACGTTGCACCATGGTCATGTCAGCTGTCGGTTTTAACAGACAAGCCGCTTCATAGTGTGAGAAAGGCAAGTGCATTATACAAGATCTTGATTTGAGTATGTAATAGGAAATCTAATTTTTTGGCTCGGAGAAACATGTAGTCTTAGACTACATGATTAAGTCATGTTGTCTAAGAGAACATGTGGCCCTAGAGGTGTTAAACTGAGTGTTGTCTGTGTACTTCATATCATACTTTGTAGCAGTTTTACAAACACTTCAGCATATTGTACTGTATTTTGCACTAATAAAACATTTGATGCTCAAATTTATAATTTTACGTCGAGCTTATCTGGAGTTTGACGCTTCAGGTGTGTGTATTTTGGTAACTGTCATTATATTTGTATTGCGCGATGTATTCTTGATACATGGCCTATTAATTCATGTATACTAATGCACATGTGCAAATACATTAATGAATTCAAATCATGCATGAGGACAGTGGAGTGTAAATTGCATACATTTTGTGCAACTCAATTTGATAATATGTTTGCATGTGATCCAAACAGTACTTTTCGACGAATGAAGGCTTAATAAACTGCCTGGTATTGTTAACGTGACATTTCAATTGTAAAAATCGGCTAAAACGGCATTTCGAATTTCATTTTTTCAAGGTCATAAATCAAAAATTCGGTCAGATGTATTTTGCTCGAACGATCAAGATAGTTGACTGTAAATGCAAAGGTCTTCTATTTGTCTTTAATGTGGTTCTCATTTGATGAGGTAAAAAGAGCAAACGATCACGTCGCATTTGTTTTTGACAACAAGGTTTTGCGATGTTTTGTCATCGACTTATCCAATAGAATTCGTGGATAACAGAAAATGATCATCCATAGGCTATTTAAACTTAATTGCAACATTATTATTGAATGGTTTACATTATGTGGACAACAGAAAACCGAATGGTCCATTATCAAATGAGACGGAGTAGTAACAGCGCTACAATCTTGTATCATGTATAGTCACATATCCAAGTACCCGGTAATGGCCTAAATGTGTGCTTCGACTGTGTTGTCTGTGTTCTCGATTTTGTACCTGTATTTCGGAGCAGTTTATAGAACAACTATTTCGGTAATTTTTGTTTTAAGAACGTTAGATGGGATTCATGCATGTATATGTTTATAGATTTCGTGCAAATCAATTTGCGGCACACAAAGTATCCGTCGAATTTGTCTTGCGTTTGACACGTAGCAAAGCACTCAATCAACGAGCACGCGCGTACGTCACGATGGAGAGCACGTCCGAGTCGGATGCAGCGTTCTACTCGTTCAGCTGTGTGATGCTGTCGCTGTATATCGTCCCAGCGGCGGTCTTTACGCTCTACCGCGTCGTGAAGACACCAAAACAGACGCGCACGACCGCATTTGCCGTGAATGTCGCGGCACTCGGTGTCGCGCTTGCACTCGCGTATTACTGCTTGCAGCAGCTCCAAAGCGTTGACACGTCCGGTGTGTTTGATCCGTACGAGATCCTCCACATCTCGGACACTGCGAGTATCCGGGAGATCAAGAAAGCGTACCGCACGCTCGGCCGCGAGCTCCACCCGGACAAGAACCTCGCGACGCCACGTGCAGCTGCTGCACGCTTTGCGCGCGTCACGAAAGCGTATGAAGCGCTCACGGACGCTGCAGGTATTGCCAACTACCGCAAGTTTGGCCACCCGGACGGCCGGCAGTCGATGTTGATGGACTTTGCATTTCTGTCGTCCTTCTCCAATGATGCAGACAGTGGGAGCGCGTCGCTGTTTGTCGTTGCGTACTTCCTCGTCGTGTTTGGTGGCCTCGCGTACGTTGCGTCTGCGCTCCATGCAAAGAGCAGCCGACGCGACCGGACGCAGCTCTCGAACGCGACGAAGGCGCTCGTAACAGACGCGCTGCAGAACAACATGAGCGTCCACGACATTGTCGAATTGTTGCTGTCGACGTCTGAAATGACGACGTTTGGAGACGACGCAACGAATCGCCTCGAAGCGCAGCAGCGGACGCCAGCACATAATAAATTAATCAAGAAGATGGACGCAGCACGCGCATTGCCATCTGAAGTGTTGAATCGGATCAAAAAACATCCGGATCCAGTCGCACGGTGCGTTTAGGAATATAAACACAAACTGGCTCTTGTACGAATGCTCATGGAGTACACCACAATAGTGAAAACATGCTGGCGCTGTATCAATTCTTACGCCGGAACAAACTCCAGGGCGTCATGAAACCCACGTGGCGTACGTTCAAACGCTCTCTCTCTCTCTCTCTCTCTCTCTCTCTCTTGTATGGACTGGCTCTTGTTCTTACAAACTGGCTCTTTTTCTCTCTCTCAACAGTCGACGCGCGGC
>JAADXH010001067.1:0-13955 GCA_023337595.1 Globisporangium camurandrum | reverse complement strand
CCCCCCCCCCCACCCCGCAAAAGCTATATTCTATAGCAGTACATCTCTCTCTATAAATGTATATCGCTCAATGTGTGTGTACATGTGTGGGTCTGTGTTTGTTTGCGTGTGCAATCGAGAAGAACACAACTGGGTGAGATAAATGGGTGTCGCTCTTACTATTTTTGGGAGTCGCTCTTACTAGTCTAGGGAGTCGCTACAGCAGCCCGCAATATAAATTAGAAGTGGCTATATCAATTCTATTTAGCACAAGAGCCGAAGATGTTTACTTGCTGTTTTTGTGGCACCTGTGGAGTTGAAGCGATGTGAAAACATAAATTTATTTCACTTGGTATTGTCATAAATTATGTTTATTCCTATGTCATATAAATATTGGGAATATGAACAAATTACGAAAATCATTCAGTTAAGATGTAGTTTCACAAGCGATTAAAGAATCCTGTGCTCTGAGTACACACCAACTATATTTACATAGCATCATGCTTACAATACACATTTCTGTGTGCAAGTGTGCGCCATTCATGTTCTACCACATCTGTTCCATTTAATAATGGACATGCAGCGAATTTTACATTGCATGTGATAAATACGTGTTTTGGGACAATGCAGACTTGAACTTTACCGTCTCGTCAACTTTATATTGTATTCGTGTTGCTGTGTAAATTATCCACGTCGTTATAAAATCGAGAAAACAACGTAAACAAATACAGAGTCGACATAAACTAATTAACATTTACAATACACTGTATAAATTACAGCATCACGCACAAAATGCGTGGCCTCTTGTCTCTAATGACGTGCCGCATGTTGCGTCCGGGAGATGCTGTATCTTCTCCGCAGAAATTGCTGAAGCGGTAATATGAGAATGCCATTGTAACGGGCCAACAGTGCGAGGAAGCAATTTAACTCTGAATCAATGTATTGAATCGTCGGTCGGCCGACGATGGCAAGACACGTCATGCAAGTCCTATACTGTGATTGACTCAATTAGATGCTGCGACAACGAATTTGACCAACCAATCAACATTTGACAAACATCCAAACCAACACAAACCTATGATGTTCGTGCGTCATGGCTAAAACTAATGCACACTAAAGTTAACTATAAATGTAAACTGGTTACTAGATATCCCTGTCGCAGTAGTGATATTGGTCGAAACTTTTTACGCTACATTTTTGCTTACGACAGCAATGTATTTACTGCTTCGTCGTCAACGTAGCCAATAAGAAGTATGTGGTTGACATAAAACGAGCACCCATTGGCAAATAGATCACAGATGTACCAGTTCCGTTTGCTGACATAAAGTGCGTATACTACATCAAACCAATGGGTTATAACACATGAAACAGATGATACTCCTTAGTTAGAAAAAGTATGTGTATCACATTCATACGTGTATTTCATATCAGTATACCAGTGAGAGATAGAAAGAGCCGTAACAACCTTTTTTTCCTATTTCCATGTACGACTTGACCGGCTGTTGAATGTAAATTTAAAAAATATATCTACTAAATATGATATAAATAAAAAAGATTAAATCACATGTTTAATACCTAACCCACCCAATGCGATGAAAGAACCCACACTGTAGGTATTTTACACCCGTTGACTCCAACAGCACACAACATCAACAAACAAAAACAACAACATCGACAACAAAAACAATAGTTCCAAACACAACCACAGTACTATAAACTAACGTACGCAATCAGTTCATGATCCCAAATGACCAGTTATAGGTGTATGCTGTGTGGTTCTAAGTAATGCTTTCATTTGATTTGTATAAAGATTATAGATTAGGCACAACGGAAACGCTCGTCGTCAGAACATGCATTTTGCACTAGTATCTTCATGCCACAATGCTCGTTTTGCATCAAGACTGCGTCACTATATACACTATTAGCCGATATTTCGTGGCTGATTTGCTGGCTTGGCCTCTTCGCATTCGATTTTGGGATTATAAACTGGCTGTTTACGTTACAAGACGAGCAACAACCTCCCTAAAACCAACGGTAGCGACTTCAACAACGCAACTCACGATAGAACAGCGAAACAACAAGGTTCAAACTCACATTATCATACATTATCTACAACAACAACGATTTTAGCGTCGACAGGATCAACAACAATAGATTACAATTTCATCAACCGTACGCTATGCAATACCAGCAAAACAACAACAACAACAACAGCACCGTCACATCAACGAGTTTCTAGCACGAGCAACATCAACAATTCCATCTACAGCAACAACAAAATAATCGACCATATTTGCAAAAACAAAACGACACTATCCATAACAACAATAGCAGCGACCACAATACCATCATTTTACAAAACAACAAAGTACAACAACAACAATAACAGCTACGTTAAAAACACAGCAAAATCAAAACCATTATAAACAGCATGCAAAAATCAACTACGACATAAATAACACCAGTAGCACCGTCTGCACTTTAGCAACATCAATAAGATCAGCAATACCAACAACAAGAATATCAATCGCACCAACTACACCAAAACGAATCCGAAAATTCAGCCAACAGCACCGGGCAACAACACCAATAAGGACAAATACGTTACGTAATAAATGAACGCACCCAGTATTTGGTGCGGTATTTACTCATTTTTAGTTAAAAGTGGACGGAAATTGCATGAGCAAGAACACGCAACTGCTGCGATTCCAACATTTTGTCGTTCGCGTAGCATTTATTCATGATGAGTAATATGATTAGCTAAAACCATTACGAATCTTATCTTGATCGACAAATCGATTACAAACTCAGAATTGGTCTGTTTTTGTGCAAACACAAATTGTCATTTTTGCGTGCTGCATTATACAAGTAAAGTTTTCAATTGACTTAACAAATTATAGAAATCGTCTAACGAGACCACAAAACAAATCATATATAATAACACCATCGACATCAACCGTAATAGAAACAAAACTTGCAGCAATATTCATATAAACATCGTTAGCAACTACACCTCAACAATAGCAGCAACAACAGCAGCAACAACAGCAAAAGCGGCAAACTATGTTCGTCATCGACCCTAACAGGAACAACAACAGCGACATCAATACCAGCGACAATAACCACACCAACAACAGCAGCTACAAAATTACACCAATATCTGCAAAAGCAATATCGAACTAAATATCATGAACACCATTAGTTATTTTACAACCTTAACAGAAACAACGAACAAAGGTACACAACAATGCAAAACATACAACATGAACATGAGAAACCACAACTCGTCGAAGTAGAAAAACTACCTGCTAAAATAGTACCAACATTGACATAAATACCATCGACATAACATCGTTAACTTTGACAGTATCAACGTTAACAGCAAGATCAACATTAACAACATTATAAACATAAACAAAATTAGCACAAATATCGACATCAACTCGAAGTCAACAACAGCAGCAAAACTTACAGCAATGTCAACACACACATCAACACCGATAAAACCATGAATATAAACAATACACACAATTTTTTTAGCAACAACATCATAACAACGCCACCATCACCACATTCAACAACATATAGAATGTGCTGATTACGATTTCAATGTGAGAACAGTTTTTGCAGCGACTTTGTAGGTACTTGTCGCCTAATACATATGTCAAGCGAAACCTATGCCCGCATATACGTACAAAACCTTGACTCCAGTAATGTACAGTACAACTTGTAAGCCGTTCCAGTAATTGCTTCACTTAAAAAGCAGATGCCTACATATTTAGCATGGAGACTGGTTTTTGCATTTCAGTTGCGTTTTCAGTATTCGGCATTGTATCACCTCCGTTTGAAATATTCTTGGTATCTTTATCACGAAGCTAGCATTTACATACGATGGTTTTACATTAATAGAATAAATAGAGCTCTACAATAGTAATGTTTTGTGTGTTTCGGTCAAAAGAGCAGCTTTTGGTACGTCATGCTAAACTAAAAAATGGCTCATAATATTTTGCATGCGTCACAGAACTTCACCATAGGCAAATGTTAAGGATACAACGTCGATATTCCGACAACAAGTTTGTTTGTCTATGAGGTTTTGCTTTTGGCTGCCCACGGGTGAGGAACAATAGGAATGGTTTTGCACATCCCATTTTAAATGATTTATGTGCACAAGGTTATACTGTTAGTTATATCAATGTCTTATAGTGTGAAAGCAAAAACTCAAAGATGCCGTCACATGCAATTGTTTACTTAGGATTTTGTTTTTTGACACAGGTATCATACTTTACTAATTCGACGCATTATATGAATTAAAGTATCCGCAAACAATATAAATTTAAGCGGAAATCGATGACATACATAACATTATTAATCCGTCAATTCTAAACGCGCTATCTAAAAAACAAAGTAGCTTTCAGTCCTCCGCTTACGGCAACTACATCACAAAAACACATCGACATCATCGAAAACACAAATGCATTAATAGCAACAAAACAACACGTCCACAATTTTACAAATGGCATCAAAAACATCAACACCCAAAAAACCAACACTCATGTCATTCACAACAACAACGAAATCCACAAACAACAACAAGAACAACAAAATCACAATCGACTGTACAGTTAACGTGCGCTACAACATCAAGAACGCTAACAATACCACTACGTTGAAGTAGATGTAGCTATATACGTGTTTATCCGACGTGATAGTCTCACGTGCGAACGAGTACGAGTTAATGAAATAGTGTATGCTGTTGCAGTTTACTCCCATATACTGTGTGCTCATATATACATTGCTTCTGATCCATCAGTGTCAACCAGAAGTACGGATTGTAACGTATAGCCCAGCCATAATATAACACGTGAGAATGATTTCTAAAGAGAAAACCTTCGAATAATAGTATTTCAATTCTCGATGTGCTACTTCGGTGTCAAGATACATCTTAAACATCGTAAACTCAAGAAGTATATGAGGAAGTGATGGTCTGTATACAACTAGTTACAATGAGAAACGCTACTCTATACTGTGGTACATTATAAGTTTCTTGTAGTCGTCGGTGTCGACCAGCATTTGTAATATAGTCACGTTTTCGCGCGGTAATTGCGACTTGTGATCGGCTGCCACGCTCCCGAAGTACAATGGGTTTAGCGAACAAGAGTACTAAAGTAAAGCACACACGACGGACAGTAGTCAGAATACATTAGATATTAACGATTTGGGAGCGCTACAGCAACCAAACGTGCACACGCGAACAGCGACAACATGCAACAAAACGCACCATATACGACGCCAACCTTTTTATCGATCGCTGTTACACTAAACGGAAAATCACACGACGCGATCGACAAGTTTATGAGGGTCTTGTTGTTGTTGATGTACAATTAGTTGTTGTCGATGCCGTAATGCCCACATGGAGGTTTGTTTTCAGTATTGTTGTTGATGACTATATTAATGAAGTTGACGACGTCCATGCTGTTATTGTCGTTGCAACGACTACAAGAAATATGTCACACACAAAGCTAGTTATAAAACAAAGAACTAGCGCGATAAAATGTCATTTTTATTGGAACAGTGTATAACCCAGCATAAGGTTTATCTTTGGACTACGGCTCAAGTGCTTGCAACCTAAAGGGACAGCAAAGTGAGCTATGTATTTGTCTTCACGTAAGAGCGACATATTGGAGAGCATACATGTGATCGATTTTGCAATCAAAAGTGACAAAATATCAACCAAAAGCTGCTCAATTTAGTTGGCATAACAGTACTTATAATTAGAACGTACAAATATGCAGTAACGTTTTAGCGGTTTACATAGATTTTCATCGACGACGACAAAACATCACAACATTACAACGGCATCATCATAAACGACAACACCGACTACAACAACAACAAAATCGAATCATAAAAACACGATCCACATAGTAAACAAGATCAGCAAGAACCACATTACTATCAACAACATAATTAACTTAATGTATGAAGCAACTTGATCGCAAACAAATTCGTACACTGCTGCTGCTGTTGCTGCATCGAAGGCTGCAGCCCTGTTACTACAACATCAACAACAACGAAACAAGAGTTACAACAATATTTGAAAAAAATGTCAGCAGTAAAAGTTACAACGACACCAACAACTACAACAACTACAACAACATCACCACCACCAACTACAGCAGCAAATTTGGACACCATCAACGACATCGTCGAAACAACAAAACGATATTATTAACAACATGAACTACACAAACAAGCAAAATTAAGAATTGAAGTAAAATATCACAACGACATCGTCAACAACAGCAGCAAGAACAACAACAATCGCATTCACACTGCCTACTAACACGACCAGCCCCACGCAACAACGTATCCAGGACCTGTAGCAGCCGCACTGGCGCTGTCGTCATGAGCTTCAAAACGCGCATGTGGTCCGTCGCCGCCACGCAGCGTTGCAGCAAGTGCGTCGATGTGTGTCCGGTACGTCGCATCCACGACATCAGTCGCTTGCATCGCAGCAACCGCTGTTTCAAACACGTCGGGCGATGTAAACTTCTCGAGTACGGCAAAGTAGAACAGCATGCAACGCCACGTGTTTCCGATGCTGCGGCGCACTTGACCGCTTGCGCGCCAGTCGCCGGCAATCGCGCGTGTCGCAAGTAGCGCAGTCAAGCGTGCAATCTCTTTGTAACAGCGAGCGAGGATCGCAGGGACGTCAATTGTTTCGAGTGCTTCGTTGAGCGCAAACACGACAAACAGTGTCGCCAAGTTGTGCGTCGTGAGCAGCTCGCACTGCTCGATGATCCGGCCGTTGTTTGCAATACCGTAGCCCGTCCTGATTCCTTCTGCGACGCCTGCGCGCGTGCGGCACACACTTGCAAACTGCTGCGACGTCAGGTCGACAGGCAGCTCCACGATGTTGTAGTACCGCTGGTATGCTGTGCCACTCAAAAACGACTGCGCGAGCACTGCTGCGTGCGTAAATTTGTCAATGAAGCGACCCATGAAGATGTCGGCCGCGATGCTTTCGACAATCGGACATTGTGTGGTGCTCGTATCGATCCCAGCTGCTCGCAGCAGCACCTGCAGTTCACGGATGAACGGATTGCAGAGCGGCGCTTCGCCAAACGACCGAAGTGCGTGGATCACAACTGTTCGCGTAAATGTGAATGTTGCTTGCTGTATCGAGTTTTGAGGGATTATTGCAATGTCAAAATTATCGACATTGTCGACGTTTTTGCCAATTTCGACATTTTTGGTAGCTCCATTTGCAGGATCAAGCACAAGCGCATCGATCACAGAAACCCACGGCAGTTCGCTGATGCGGACTTGCGACGCGTAGTTGAGCAGCAACAGCGACCGCCGCGATGCGAACGCGACGAGCAGCTGTGCGTACAGATAGTGCAGCGCTGCATCGTCTACAATCGCGTCCGCACGTACGACCGCGCTGAACGTCGGCAAATGCGACGACGCGACTTCGAGCGATTTCGACTGCGCAAACACATCACTGAGTGCCATGGCGACTGCGCTGTGGAGTGCTTTGTCGATGCATTTGCGTGACCGCTTGTGCTGTGGAAACGTTGCTCCAATGTCCTCGCAAATCGCGTTTGCTGCGTCTGCATCGAGCATCCGTGGCAGCACATGCGACGCAGTAGCCTGTGCAATTGCATCGAGGCGCTCGAGTGCCTGTGTGTGCAACGTTTGTTCCGTCAAGACTGCATAGTGACGTTGTATGGCGTTCATTTCGATATGTGCGACCCACGCAGTGTATGTCGCAGAGCCAGGAAGACCGCGCTTCGCATTCGCAGTCGCCAGACGGAAACGCAGCTGTGCAACGTCCTTACCACTCAATGATGCTGTGCCATGCGCCAAGACGCGTCGAATACAATCGACTGCGTGTCGGTACTTGCGCTGCTTCTTGCGATGCAGTGGTTGCTCGTTCACGTGCGTGACGACCGCTGCTGCACGGTCGTGCCAGCCTAGTGGGTACTGCTGGCATGGCCACGCACTGTTGGCTGCCACGACAAACGTCGGCTGCTTTGCTTGCGGTGGCGTAGTGACCCATTGACCGATTGGCGGGTTCGATGGATCACTGAGTGTCTCGAGCCAGAGACTGAGGAGCTGGTTACGAAGCGTGTACCATGCCTGTAGGCGTGGCCCTAACCCATGGAATGCGAGGTGCTGTGTATTCTTTGCATGTTGCGATGCGCCATGGCGCTCAATTGTTTCGCGGGCGTCGCGAGCCGAATGCGTAGACACGCGCTGTGTGTTTTCCGGTTCGGTTGTTTGGATCGGGTGGAACCGCAAGCGATGCATGAACGGTCCGATCGTACGCAGTAGCGTTTGCGCTTCAGTGCTGTGGTCATGCGCAACGAGCCAAGCAAGGACGAGCAACGCGCCTTCTTCGGGCGTCTCGAGGCGATAGCAGCGCGAGTTTAGTAGACCGGAGAGTGTTTCGAGCCCTTGTGCGTGCAGCATGAGGAATTGGTTTGCGGTCAAACGCGTTGTTGCCTTCGCATCGTCTGCGTCGTTGCTGTTGCCGTTGCTGTTCGTATCCGAGACGCGGAAGCCAGCGCTATGAGCTGCGTCGGCGAGCGCGCGCTCGTGGTTGAGGAGAGGGCCGCCAGCGCAGAGCCCGCTCGTTGCAAACCCGCCATGTGCGACCTCGAGCGTCGCCCACACGGGTACGTTTGCGACTGGTGCACGCGAGCCAATTGCGAGTGCGCCGGACGTCATGCCCGCTGCGATCTGGAGCCACTTGTCGTACTTGGCAGGCGAATCAGCGAACCGGATCGACTGGCCGATAGCGTAGGCGAGCGACATCGTGACAAGAGCTGTGAAAGACGATGACGGGGAGCGGTGCAAGGTCGTTTGTGCAAAGTCGTGTGGATGCAGACGGCGTAGAAGTCGTTTGCTGCTCACGCAACTGCCGCTCGAGTCGTTTGTACCAGAGCAAGAGTGCAAGTAGGTTGCTGAATGCACTGGACAATTGTAAATGACGACAAACGGTTGTCAGGTTTCTAAGACGATCAGCTCACAAAATTTTGATTTCAACCCATTGAGTGGTTGAGATCGTGAGTGATGGTCTTTGCGCCTGTGTGGACGGTTGTCTTTTCGAATTTCACAAATATAGGTACAAATCTTCGTATTAAAACAAGCCACTCGATGTGACGCCTACACATCGCATGTGCGAGTGACAATAGCGTTATTTACACAAACCAACCTACTCCGACGACATCATGATCACTAAGGAGCAAAGCAATATGATCATCTCGCAGTACTTGGACAGCGAGTCTTTTGAAAGCAATCAGCAAAAACACAGGTCGCACCATATGATCGATAAAGAAGATCATTGAAAGGGAGGGTCCAGTAAAAAAACTTCAAAAACACAAGTATCATTAACCGTTTTTGAAGTTTATCGCTAGAGGCGTTTAACACCATTAACTGAACGTCGATCTTTCCAACATGCCAGTATTTTGAACATGTTGACCCTCCATCATGTACTTATTCAATTAATTTACTAATGAAGAAACCGAGATGAAAAGCGCCTATTAATGCGAACCAAAAAATGGAATGAAATACACAGGGATATATGGCCACATCCTACTGTCACATGCACAACGACACGATCAATGGATTCCAAAAATGCTCACACAACCAAACAAAACGCAACGATAACGACATCGACAAGCAAGCGTGGTGTCGTCGGTGGAGGAGCGCCGTGCCAGGCTCGCGTACCGTACGAAGCAGCGCGAGCTGCGCGAGCAGCGCTCTCCAAATACTTAAGAGTGACCGTCCCCGAGAGTCGTGGCTGCTTCGTATTCAGCGCTCCCGCTCTCGAATAGTATCTTGACAAGCATTTCGACCAAGTCCAACAGTGACCACTCGCAGCAAGTCACGACGCCCACCAAGGCCATTTACAAGAAGTAGATGCGCACCTAGCAGCAGCCAGAGGCGATTACCGCGATCAAGGCGTATTTGCGAGAGGAAAGGGGCTACGAAGCGCATTACATGCGGCTCGTCGGGCTCCTTACCGCGCGCATGCTTTGGCCGTTCAAGAGTCGTATTGCAAAGCACTACTCGCCGTTTGTCGTTGGTATCGTTTTGGCAGTAACCTTTGAAAGGTCTATGGCTCGAAATAGATTTAATCAACTATTGCAGAGCATTTATTTCACAATAAACCAGGACTCCGCGCCAAGCTGAACCGCAAGTAAAAGCTGCGGTTGATGATCGACACTGCGCAGGCGATGTTCCGTCGCGGGTGCCGTTTGCCGAGCGACTTGCCGTTTGCTGAGGGCATCCTGCCGAACAGTGCACGTTTCGACTTCACTCGGCAATATCTAAATGATAAGTCGCACGAGTGGGTGACGAACGTGTTCGTGACGTGTTGCGTAAACGCCGCGGAATGCATTCGGTACATGGTGTGTTTGTGTTCTTCTTGGATGTATGAACATGTTGGAGTGGTCGAAATGCAGGTTTAGCAATTACTAAGAATTATCGTCCATGTCAGTCCATTGTTCACCTCGTCTACAAAGAAGAGGTTTACTGCGGCATAAAATAACATGCCGCGACTCCTACAGATCTCGATGTCAACGCAGGATCAACTGCGATCCTCCGGAACACGAACGAGCTGTTCCCGCACGAGTCTTGCAGTAACGCTTGGTCGTGACCGACCGCTACTGTACGAGTGTATAGCTGGCGTGGCTTGCTTTTGCATCGCCAGATTATTCGTCGGGACACCCATGACGAACCTCCTGGGATATTCCAAGGACGGGATCTACAAGCGAACACGGCGACCAAAACATGTGCTGCGTGGCGACATGAAAGCCACAGTGTCGGAGGACTTCCCAGTGTTGACAGCTCTCTTCTGGATGGACAGCAAACCTGTTCACGTTTTGGTCGCTGGTGGTAGTCGGCTGATGTCCCTAGTCGGTGCATTCGTTGCTCTGATGTCCATTGGGTATTTTAACTTCGACTGTGCATGGCAACTATGTACCTTTTCCCGGTGCTGTTTGTCTTGTCGGTAGAACAAAAATGGCGGTGCCGCGCCAGCAGCTTGTAGTCGACTACCAGCGTTGGATGGGCGGAGTGGATCAACATGACCAACTCCCCTCCAGCGCTATGCGATCCAGCTATCACTTACCTTTACATAGTATTACAAGTCGCATTTTCTAGGCTTTGACGACATGGCGCTAGTGAAAACGTACATCGTGTTCAAAGGCACAAGCGTGCTACAGAGGCCAACACAAACAGCGTCACGATATTTTCCCTTAAGCCGCAACGGGCCCAGCTACAAGCACTGACGGATCAGGTAGTTGGGAATGTTGATGTACGTCTGCTCGTTGATCTATTCCTGCTCTTAACACAAATTTCTGACTGCAACTCTATTTGTCGGATTGCCACCTGTTGTTTAGGACGGTCCGATCTCACCTCGCCCTATGCACGCGTCGCTGCGCGTGAACTCAGACGTCGGTCACCACATGCGCGAAACTCCAGACTTCTACCTAACAGCAGGCGGCCAGTAGGAATCGCTCTGGAAAGGTGTGCTCGGTCGTGAAAGCAATTATGAAGAAGAGGCGGCGTTTGGAAAAGGTTTGTAAGGCTGCAAGTGCATCGCGCTCAGGACAGAATAGCGCTACAACATCAAGCATGACAGAATCGACATGCACCGACGAGACTATAGCAGCAGGACCAACAAGCACAAGTGCCGCAGCTGCAGGATCATCACGCGCATGTAACGCAGCTGCAGGACCGACATAAGCGCCTCGCGCGCTGTTGTTGCGGCTACTGCAGCAGCGAGCGAGTTCAGCTGTGCGCCTCGTAAGCGTACGATGCGCACGAATCCTCGCCACACCACGAAGTATTACTGCGACGCACGCAGCGACGATGGCGCACGGTATGCTTTTGCCGCTGCACACTTCGTTGATGTTGCGTGAATGCTGCGAGTACGTGTTAGCTGCTATCTAGCTACGCCACGCTTAAGCTGGTGCTACCTCTGCAACGTCGTGCGCCACCAAGCGAACGGTGACGCGCACACGTGCTTCCAGGTGTAGCATGAGGTCTGGGATTGTCGCAATGACAAGTCGAGCGAGGCGCGCATCCAGAAACGCAAACCCGGCAAGAAGCACAGCAATCGGCAGTTCGTTGAGGCTACGACGAAGAGAAGAGCAATGAGTAGGCAGACAGTAGGACAACAATTATAGGTAGGCATAAAAAACATGTCGTGCATGACATTACTGAAAACACAACTTTCGGTGCGCCCACTAACGTGGTCGTCCTTTGAATAGATAGTATCTTGGCACACTTGCTATCCATTTAGCCGGGACATTTTGACATTTTGACACGATCGACATGTTAGAAACCTACCGCGCAGTTTTCTAACTATTTCTCGTCATGTTTGTTAATCTTGCACGATATTTTTCGAGCTACAGTTGCTCATCCTTCGTACGCACACAAACAATCAGGGAGCCTATACGCTGGAAGGATCCGCTTGTGAAAAATGATTTAGTGTACAATTAATGTGTAAGGATGGTAAGTAAAACGTTCTCGAACAAAGAAACACCAAAAGAGATTTCGATTTGCGCGAGAAAAACGCAAAACGAAACTGACGATTGGAAAACCATCTCCCCAAAAGCAAATCGACAACCCAAAACATGCGTAGATAAAAATAGTGACAGTGACAGCAATCATCGCACACTCATGCAAGGTACACTTACGTGCAGCCATCACCAACTCAGCGAAGATGATGCTGCAGAACACGGACCAAAAGACCCTTTAGCTTGACGCCCACGAATTTCGTCTCGACTGCAATCCAGAGTGTGTCTCGAGGTTTTGTCTCGAGACCAACAACATCACTGTCATGTCCACTATCACGACCATGTGGGTGGCTACTTACGTGGATCATCCGCTGGTGCTGACTGTCCACATAAGATGTGCTGTTATGTCACATAACACTGTACATACATGACGGCAAACAATCGAGCGCCGCGGCTGTAGCAGCGCTACCATCTAGATAGATGCCATCCAATCGGCGTGCTAAAGTGTTAGCTCGAGCAACACCAGCAGCACCCATTCAGGCAACAGTCGCGTCGTATGTGATTGGGACGTTCTGGTCAGAGCTCTATACGCAGCATGGCACTGCATCAGTCGGCACAGAAAGCGCATTTCGTCTGCTATCGCGCAGGTGGTGCAACGGATTTGCAGGAACGTGCCTAAACGGTGTGGTTCCACAGTGGTAGTCACCCGATTTAGTGATATTTAGCTCCATTAGGACCTTGTACGTCTCACTTTAAGCAAACAGAAAATATGTGCATTCATATATAGGTCGGTACGTAGTCGTTTCATATTACTTCATATAGTCAAAATGAGAAGTCTCATACAAATGCCAAGATGTCCGTTTCAATCAATCCCGTTTGAGTTGATGCATCACATTTCGCAAATTGTCCCACTCCTCAAGTTGCATTTGCGAAATGTGAAATTTGGGCTTACGGCAGTTTGATTTAAACACTACATGACAACGTTTGGCGCCAAGCTCCCACGAGCTTTGCATGCGCACGCTTGGACAGCTATTCGACAATCAGCGTCCGACCGAGCTGGCAGAGAAGCGTGATATCCGCGCTGCCGCGGAAGCCGATAACTTTTACCGCCGTGTGGCGCAACCTGCGGAGTTGCTGTTGGCTCCACCAGCAACGACGCGGCACCTCGACGATCACGCTCTACTACACACCAGTTGGGTGAGCCGGCCGTACGAACACGCATGTAAAAGGGCGCTGTTTACAACAGTCCCTCAAACACGGCTTGCACGCTTGTGCGTCTTGAGGAAGCGTCCTGACTTGGAAAGAAGGAGACTTGAGTACTTGAAGGCAAAATTGCAACTGAATTGAAAAGCTGTTGTGGTTCCTGCGCTACTCCTAATGCACCTGAAGGGCTCCTAGAGGTTTTACGAGTAAAACCTCATGCCTGCATATAAAACCTACTAT